>QPMI01000658.1:0-206313 GCA_004431415.1 Cyanophora paradoxa
CGAAAGATCCCTTAGAAAGATCTTAGGAAAGATCTTAGACGATTCTCCAGCGCGCCCCTTGGATTCTCCGTTGGATTCTCCGCCCGGGCCCTGACGCCTCGGCAGGTCGTGAGGCAGCTTCAGGCGCTGGCGGCGGAGGGGCGCCTCGCCCGGCCCCCGTCCCACGCCGCTGCCGCCGGCGCCGGCGCCGCCGGCCGCGCCCAGTCCCACCCGCACGCGCATGTCCACTCGGGTGAGGCTTCTAAGCTTAGACCTCAGTCTCGCCTAGCCGATGCGCTCCGCAGGCTTGGGCCACGGCCACGCGTACGGCCGGTGGGCGGCGGCGGCGGCGGGCCGGGAGGGCGGGAAGAAGGCGGGGGGGGAGGAGGCGGAGGAGATCGCGCGGGGACTGGAGGGCCTCGTGGCGCCCCTTCGGCAGCGGCGCGGCCGCCGCTTCTCCCTCTTCGGGCGGAGCGGACTCCCGCCCGACGCGCCCCGCGCCGGCGCTACGCCCTCGCCCTCCCCTCCTCCTCCTCCAGAGGCTGAGGAGGCGGCGGGGCAGAGCCCGCCGCCGCTCACGAGCGCGCCGGTGCCGGTGCTGGCGCCGGGCTCCGCTCCGCCCCTGGGAGGCATGGGCCCCCGCCGCGGCTCCCTTGCCAGGTACCCGCCCCTAGGCCTTGCCTCCGCCCGCCCCGTGCCCACACGCCTGAACGGCCCGCCCCGCCCCGCCCGGCAGCATCGCGAGCTCGGACGCAGAGGCAGAATTCCCCCCCCTCCTGCACCCCTTCCCCGCCGCCCCCTCTACCCCCGCCGCCGGGCGACCGTTCTCCTCCGGGCCGACCCACGCGGCTCACCTGAGGGTGGGGGTACACGCCCCGAATACCGTTTTCAAGCGTACCCCGCACGTGCGCTGTACCCGTTGCCGCCCGTCCGTCCGCCCCGCGCCCCGCGGTCGCTGAGGGCCGCTGCCGCTGCCGCTGCCGCAGGGGAGGCGTCGCGGGCCGCACCCGCGTACCCCGGCCGGCGGCTTTGAAGGGTACGAGCGCTCTCGCCCGCCTCGCCCGCCCCGCCTGCACGCCCGCCGACCGCCGCGCGCGCAGGGAGCCCCAGTTGCGGCCCGCGACGCCCGAATCGCCGGCCCTCGAGGGCAGCCCCTCGCCCGGGCCCGGGCCCGGGTCGGACCGCGAAGGCGCCATTGCAAGCCGCCCCTCTCGCTCCCCGGCGCCGGCCCCGCGGCCCGCGGCCGCCGCAGCCGCCGCTCCCCACGCGTCCTACGGCACTGCTATGCCCGCGCCCCGCTCCGCCCCGCATCGCCCTTCTCCCCTCGGCCCGTCGCCCTCCCGGCGCCCCCCTCCGAGGGGCGCGCCTCCGGATCGACCGCCCGTACCCCCGCCACGCCCCGCCCCTCCCCGGCACCGACGCCGCGGCGGCAGCATCCGCCGCCGGTTCCGCCGCCGCGCCGCCCCGTCCCGGCCCACGCGCTCGCGGCCCGCCCCGAGGACGAGAAAGAGGCGGCGCGGCGGCGGGCGGTGTGGCACGCGGCGGGGACCGCCGCGGTCGGCGCCGCCCTCGTCCTCCTCTTCAGGTCCGCGTTCTAAAGAAGGAAGCTTAAGCATCCAAGCATGTTTGTTATAAGCTTAAGCTTAAGGAAGCGTAAGCGTCAGCGCGCGTTCCGCGCTCTAAAGAAGGGAGCTTAAGCATCCAAGCATCTTAAGCTTAAGCTTAAGAAGAAGGAACCGACCAGGCCGCGGTCCGTGTCAGCGCGCGCCACGCGCCTTCCGGGACGGCTAGAGGGGACCGGTACCGTACCCCGCCCGCCTCCGATCACGACTCCACTGCGTGGCTAGTGCTCTCCGCTGCCTAAAATTACGCATCTCTCGCCTGAAATCTCTCCCTCGCCCCCCCCCCCCCCCCCCCCCCCCTCTCTCTCTCTCTCCTCCTCCTCAGCGACCCGCTGGTCGACGAAGCAAGCTTATTAATTATAAGCTTTAGCTTAAGCATCCAAGCATCTATCTTAAGCTTAAGCTTAAGCCCTCGTCCTCCTCTTCAGGTCCGCGTTCTTAAGCATCCAAGCATCTTAAGCTTAAGCTTAAAGCTTAAGGAAGCTTAAGAAGGAACCGACCAGGCCATGGTCCGTGTCAGGGCGCGCTCCGAGCGCTCCGCGCCCTCCGGGACGGCTAGAGGGGACGCCGCCCGCCCGCCTCCGACTCCACTGCGTGGCTACCTCCCTCCGCCGCCTTCCTCGCCTAAAACCTCGCCCTCACCCCCCTCCTCCCCAGCGACCCGCTGGTGGACGTGATGGCGGCGGGGAGCGCGGCGGCGGGCGTCGGGCCCTTCGCCGCGGCCTTCGTCGCCGTGCCGCTCCTCACAGCCGCCCCGGAGTACACATTCGCCTACCAGGTCCGTTAGCGGAATGAAGTCTTTAATTTAGCTCAAGCTTAAGCTCTAGCTTAAGCTTGCTTAGCTTTTTTAACTTGATTCGACTTGAGCTAAAGCTAAGCTGAGTACACCTTCGCCTACGTAGCTTACGCTTGAGCTCGCTTGAATCTTTCGCGCAAGGTTACTTAGCTTGACTTGGAACTCTAGCTCAAGTTGACCACCTCAGATCTAATGAATGTTTTCCTCGCCTAGACAGATAGATCTTGTCTGACTCTCTCTCTCTCTCCCACTCGCCCCCCCTCAGGTGGCGCGCTCGGGGCGGCCGGCGAGCGCGTCGCTCGCCGTCGCGGCCCTCGTTGCCTCCGCCGTCGGCGCGCCCCCCGCCCCGCCCCGCCTCCCGCCCCGCTCCCTTGCCCGCGAAGGCTTCAGACCCCGCCTGCGCTTATAAATAAAGCTTTCCCCACCCCGCCCCGCCTCTAGATCTGCCCGGCGGCTTGGCTCGCGAGCCTGGCCTCGCGAGCCCTGGCCCCGCCATGCCCCGCCCGCGCCCCCGCCCCCTCCCCGCCCTTCCCTTACGCTTTCCTCGCCCCGCCCCCGCCCTGTCCCGTCCCCGCCCCGCCTCTCGTGGACCCCCCCCCCCCCTCCTCCTCCCCCCGGCCCCCCCGGCCCCTCCCGGCCCGGCCCGGCCCCCGCCAAGGAAGGCTCCTGACCCGCCTAGCGAAGGCTTCGCGAAAGCCAAATGCCACTCCGGCCTCCAGCACGCCCCGCCCCGCCCCGCCCCCTCCTCCTCCCCATCCTCCCCGCGGCGCCTGAAGCTCTCCTCGCCCGCAAAGCCCCCTCCCCCCCCTCTCCCCCCCCCTCCCCCCCCACCCCTCACGCCGGGGCGCCCCGCCCCCGGCCCCCTCCCCCGCCGTTCCCTTACGCTTTCCTCGCCCCGCCCCGCCCCGCGCGCCTCCTACCCGCCCCGCAACTACCCTCCCATACGCATCCCCCCCCCCCCCCTCCACCCCCGCGGCGCCTTAAGTTCTCCTCGCACGCGAATCCTCCCACCCCCTCCCCCCTCTCCACCCCCTCACCCTCCTCCTCCGCGCGCCCCTCACGCCGGCGCGGCAGTGCACAACACGCTGCTGCTGGGGACGACCCTCGCCGTAGCCGCCGCCCGCTCCCTCCCTTGGGACTTCTCCCCGGAGGCAAGTACACATACCCCCCCCTCCAACCCCCCCCATCTTCTCCCCTCCTGCCCCCCAACATAGGCCCTCAGCTTCTACCCCTCGACCTCGGCATGGAAGGCCGCTAGCGCTGCTGCAATCTTGGCTCCGGCTCCGGCCCTGCCGTTCTAACCCCAAGCCTAAGCCTCGAGTCTCGAGCCTCGAGCTTGCCGTTTTCGAAGTTCTTCGTTTTGAAATTCCAATAACCGGGTCCCGGCCGGGGCAGGTTGCGGTGCTGCTGGCGGCGCAGGCGGCGTTCGTCCTCCTCGCCCGCCGCCGCTCCCTCTCCCCGCCCCGGTGCCCTCCCCACCCCACCCCACCCACCCCACCCCCCCCCACCCCCCCCCTCCCCCCCACCCCACCCCACCCCACCCCCCACCCTCCAACCCCACCCCCCACCCCCACCCCAACCCCGCCCCCCTTCATCTAAGAATAAGGAAGGGCCAAGCGTCTAAGGAAGTAAGCATCGATTTCGAATGATATAATGGTATTAGGATCCTTTCCCACCCCCCGGGGGCCCTCCCCTCCCGTTCGATCCCTCTTGGATCCCTTTGGTCGCTGACTTCGCCGGTGCACTTTGGGCCGTGGCGCGCAGGGCGCTGGCGTGCGGGGCGCTGCTGCCGGCCTCGCTGCTGCTCGCCGCCGCCCTCCGCGCCGCCGGCTGGGGCTCTCCCTACTAGCTAGAGCTCCCCCCCCCAACCCCCCCTCCCCTCCCCTCTCTCCCCTTCCCCTGGGGCTCACCCCTGCTAGCGTTTCCCGAGCCCTGTACATACGACGAGAGCGACCCGAGGTTTTCCTTCCATCCTGCGTTCGAGTATTTATTGCCAGCGCTACGAGCTTTCTGTTGAGCATGACGCCCGTCCGTCGACGTCATGCATTTTCTTCAGGCAATAGCGACCGATCGAAATTGATATCCGGAGCTCATACACGCCTGCCAGGCTGCGCATGATATAGCTACTACCGTAAACGTAGTTCTTATACCAGGATACTAGCTGCATCATGCCTGCAGCTGCATGTGCCATCGTCCGACGTCGACGGTCGATGTTTCGGTGCAGTTACATCGCGAGGTCAGCGCCGAAGGCGTCGAGGCCATCCGCCTGCGCCATCTCATGGTCAGCGCCCTTAAACTTCCGGATGCGGAATTTGAAACCCAGGCCTAAAGCTAGCGACGGCCGCGGGTCGCGGCCGCGGGCGTCCGGTCGCGAATTTCGAGGGGCGGCGCGCACGTGGCTGGCGTCGGCGGCGAGGTCGGCCTCCAGGGCGTCCAGCTCCGCCTCGCACTCGAGCTCGGCCTGAATGTGCGCCGAGGGGCGCGCGCGCGCGCACCGTCACGCGTACGTGCGAACGCGATCGCGAGCTCGGGCGGCCATTTATGTATTAATATTTATGTACTTAAACTAGCTTATGTGTACGTATATATGCCATTTCATGCGATGGCTATATATAGACTGATTCGTTTTTCGTTTTCCATATGCATGCAAATGAAGATTTTGGTGCGCGCGCACCTCAAACTCGCCGGCGGCATCGAGCTCCTCGACGGCCTGTGTCTCTTCATCGAGCGAAGGATATCTGGCGCGCGCGATCGCAATCACGGCCATCAGCTAAACTCAAGCCTTGAAGGTTGACTGCACATATATACACGTGCAACGCGCGCGGCCGCACCCGTAGTTGTACTTGCAGTACTCGCTGTCGATGTTGAAAGCTTGGGTTTCTCCATCGATCGCGGCAAGATCAAGCCGCTTGTAGGAGCACGCCTGAGTAGGGCAGCCTCTGAGCTCGATTGGATCGCGAGGCCACGCGTGTCGCAGGTCAGAAGTCGGTGAAAAGTTCAGTCATTAAAATACTGCACTCACCCCAAGTTGTATCTTCCGAGGGGTCCGCCCTGCGCACACGCGCAGAAAACATGTACATCAACAAGAGCTCATGACCCATGATCATCGTTATAAGCAACACTCGCGCAGACATGATTCCGCGCGGCTTATGTATCATGATCATCTCGAATGATCAAGACAATCGTGCTAATGTGCATTATCTAGGCAAACACCGCGCACCTGTCCACCATACTGCTCAAAACACTCGACCTGCGGGGTGTCGTGACCGTACATAGGTCCGATGGGATTGCCGTCCGGGCCGATCGGGACAATCGGGAGACCGTTTTCGTCGTAGAGGAAAGACATCTTATCGATTCGACGTGCACAAATGTGGGCCTCTGAATATCGGGATTAGAAGCATAAGCGAGAGGGCGCCTCGAGCTCGATGCGTGCGCGGATATTTGCATACCGGAGGGCGTCTGGCGGCAAGGATAGCTAAGCCTGCAGCTGCAACTGGAATCCGAAAAGCTGACGACGTGTCGACTTTGCCGGGGTCTCCTCTTAGACTACAAGCCTACCACCGCCCTCCGATCGCGAGCCGGCTCCGACTCAAGACTCCGAGGATCCATGCGCGAGCCCAGCGACTCTGGCAAAAAATTATTATATTTTTAACTTAGTCAAGTCGAGCTACCTTGTACCGGTACCGGTAGACAAAACCGGTTCAGACCAGGCCCCGGCCCGTCTAAGACCCGTCTAAGACCCGTCTAAGACCCGTCTAAGACCCCGCGGCGCCCCGGACCTTAACTTAGTAACTAACTTCCGACGGTCTAACTTCACCGTCACGTCGCGCCGTCAGTGGCCCGTCACGGCGTGCCGCTCGGACGGCCCGCGCGCTCCTCATGATCACCGTCAAGTACACCTCGCGGTGTACTGTACTCGAGTACACCTTCACCTATACCGTGTAATACTTAATTACCGCGCTGACATAACTACTGCGCTACCATATTACTGCGCTCGAAAATTTTAGAACGCAGTAATTTGGTAGCGCAGTATTACCCCCTTTGCCAACAAATAATGCATTTTCGAGGCCGATGGAACGCAGTAATTTGGTAGCGCAGTAAAGCGCCTACCGTCGCAGAAAATTTGGAACGCAGTAATTTGTGGCGCAGTAAATAAGTATTACACGGTAGCTGCGAGGTCCGTCAAGGTATCAAATTTTAGCTTAAGCTTCATGATCCGATGATCGATATCATTGCTGCTTCAATTGCAAGCTGAAGCTGATCATCTTCGGTTAATGAGCTAAGCATAAGCTTAATAACTCAATTCTACTTCAGCCTGACTTGAGCTGAAGCTCACTCGCTTAGGCTTAAAGCTTCAGTTCCTTCCTAGCCCAGGCGTATATACGTACTCGAGCTCGCCCTCAGCTCACTGAGTCACGCTTAAGCGTCCTCGCCGCGCCAGCAGATCTTTCTTGTCTGACGCTTTCTCTTTCTACCTCAGGTGGCGCGCTCGGGGCGGCCGGCGAGCGCGTCGCTCGCCGTCGCGGCCCTCGTCGCCTCCGCCGTCGGCGCGCCCCGCCCCGCCCCGCCTCCCGCCCCCTTCCCCGCGCCCCGCCTCCCTAGGCCTAGAGCTTTGGACGTGCGCCCCCGCCGCCGGGCCGGGTCCTCCACCCTTCCCTTACGCTTTCCTCGCCCCGCCCCGCCCCCGCGCGCCTCCCATCCGCCCCGCAACTACCCTCCCCATATGCATCCGGATCCCTCATCCCTCTTCCCCTCCCCATACGCATCGATATCCCCCCCACACCCCCCCCCCTACACCCCCACCCCCGCGGCGCCTTAAGTTCTCCTCGCACGCGAGTCCCCCCCCCCTCCCCCCTCCCCCCCCCCCCCCCCTTCCCCTCCACCTCCGCGCGCGCCTCACGCCCGCGCGGCAGTGCACAACACGCTGCTGCTGGGGACGACGCTCGCCGTCGCCGCCGCCCGCTCCCTCCCCTGGGACTTCTCCCCGGAGGCCCTGAGGTGATCATGAGGATAAATCAGGATCTAACTGTGCACATGTAAGGATCGAAGGATCTTATAATCTAATTAACATCTAGGTATAAACAACATTAACTAAGGATCTAAGCATGTAATGTAATGTAAGCTAGAGGCGCGACAGCCGCCCCGGCCCCCGCCCTCCGTCTCCGCTGCTGCTACTGCAGCTGCTCGCGATCGCCGCCGTTCCCGCTCTCGCCTTCTCTAGTGAGATAGGCCCTGGGCCTCGAGCTCCCCACGGGCTTCGCTTTTAATGTTCGGGCCCGGCCCGGCCGGGGCAGGTGGCGGCGCTGCTGGCGGCGCAGGCGGCGTTCGTCCTCCTCGCCCGCCGCCGCTCCCTCTCCCCGCCCCGGTACGGTGCGCCCCCTATCATCCAAACATCCAAGCATCTAAGCGTCTAAGGTTTCTAATCTTTGGATATAAGAATCTCTCTCCCCTCTGTCGCCCTCCCCTTCGATCCCTCTTAAGCTTGGATCCCTTGGATCGAAGCCTAAGCGTCTAAGCGTCGAAGCTTCTAAGGAGCTAAGGCCTGACTCTAGACTCTAGGAACGGATCGCTGACTCTGACGGTGCACGCGCCGCGGCGGGGCGGCATCTAAGCGCCGAAGCGTCTAAGGATCTCTCATCTGCATATATGGATCTAAGGATCTCTCCCCGCCCGGGGGCACTCCCGTTCGTTCACTCTTGGTCCCTTCGGTCGCCGACTCTGTCGGTGCACGCGGAGCGGCGCGCAGGGCGCTGGCGTGCGGGGCGCTGCTGCCGGCCTCGCTGCTCCTCGCCGCCGCCCTCCGCGCCGCCGGCTGGGGCTCCCCCTACTAGCGAGAGCTAGGCTGTGCGGCTCCCATCTTTTGCGAATAACCTCCCCGCGAGCCCCTGATCATGAGTATACATAGCGCCTCCCCCGCCCTCCCTCTCCCCCTCCCCCCCCCCCCCCCCCCTTTCCCCAGCTAGCTCACTCATCAGCTGGAGCTCATCGTTTCTCCCCCGCCGCCCCTCCCCCTCTCCCCCCGTCCCCCTGGGGCTTCCCCTGCTAGCGTCCCCCGAGCCCTGTACATACGAGAGCGATCCGAGGTTTGCATCTCAGTCATACGTACGGGCTAGCATACATACATACGTCAGTCAGGAGCTCATCGTTCGCTGGTTTTGGTCATGCTTCGAATATCTAAGTGTTATGAATACGCCGTGACGGTCCGCGAAATTGCGAGAATCTACGAGCAAGAGCTAGACTGCGGACTAGCTATATAGCGACCGTCGGACACGAGAGGGAGCGAGACTACCGTATATCTAGAGCGGCCGGCACTTCGGATTCGACCTCAAATATATATTCAATTGCAAGGCTTCATGATCAAATACTAATTGCCGGGGTTTGGAGCTAAAGCTCACACAAAGGCACAGTGATGTATAATTAGAAACGCTTCGAAGTCCTATCATGCTTGTGTACTTGGAAGTCTTTTTAGAAAACAGAGACCGTCGGACTGGATAGCGGCCTTGTAGGCCGTCGAGTTGCGACCTAGTAGGGAATAACGACAGCCTGCGCGAGTTCGAACGTCGACGTCGACCGTTAAATTCATGATCAGCTTAATGCAATTTGAATAATTCGGCACGCGCAAGCACACCTGCTGCTGCTGCTGCTGCTGCTGCTGCTGCTGCTGCTGCGGTTGCTGCATGTATGCGTTGGATACGGGTGCAGGTGCGTATCCGTAGGAGTTCTGCATCTGAGGCTGCATGCTGACGACGGGCGCCGCGGGCGGTCCGTACATGTTGCCCTGATCAGGCAGCGTTAGCATCAGTCGAAGTTGTAATTTGCGAAAAATCCAGTTTCAAGAACCTTGCTCGGGTCGCCGACTGCAATGCCGTAGAGGGGGGCAGGGCTAGCTCCCTGGGGCACCTGTGCGGAGAGGGAGTGGGAGTAGAGGATCACGAAGCCGCAGCAGATGGCTCCGAGGAGCAGCCCGAAGGAGGCGTTCAGGGGCGCCAGTGCCAGGTCCGCGTCTTCCACGTACTTCCGAGAGCCCCCGATGAAGGTCCCGAGGGTGATGATGAAGGAAGCCACGGTGCAGCACTGGAGGCCGATTGACCCCCTCCACGCGTTGACGACGGCCGGGTTCTGCGAGGCGGGCCCTCCTTGTATTCCCGCGGACTTGGCGATGATGAAGCCCTCGAGGGCAACGGCGATGCCCGCGAGCACGCAGCCGATGATGCCGAACGCCAGGGCGGCCGTGTAGGCGTTCTTCAAGTCGCATATTTTGTTGCTGAGCTCGGATCCGGAGGCGCCGGCGACAGCGGCCACCGTTTGCGCCAAGGAACACGCATCGCTGTAGGATAATGAAATCCCATACGATTCCATCTTTGTCAGCCCTGCGCATGCGCGTGCGTGTCAGCTGCAGAGTCCCAGAGTGTGAAGGCCAATTTCGGAATTGAAATTTGCTGATAGATGCACGCACCCCATTTGGCCTCACTATCATTGAGAAGCCAGTACGGTGTGGCGAGCGCGATGATGATGAGGACAACCTGCACAACGCCCACCGAGAGGCGCTGCTTGGCTTGCTGATTGAAGGCCGCGGCGCCCGCTTGCTGGTGCTGGTAGTGCACCAGGCCCATGCCGACGGCCAGCACCAATACGATCGGGACAACGATAACGGCGGCGCTGATGCCCTTTTGTTTGTTCCCGTCGACGTCGCTGGTGTACGTCACGGTACCAGAGGGCCCGTACGAACTCGAGCTCGCGGATGCGACGGTCACCGAACGTTTCGCGAATTCAGTAGTATACGAATACCCGGAATAATAGGATATGGTAAAGTATGCGGAGCAGCTTCCCGCGCTGCGCTCGTGATCGTTTAATTTATAGTCAGTAATAATCATCGTATACGCGCGCGCTATATATGGCAGGATGTAACACATAATCTATAAATTAAATATGTACTTGCCTGGTCCCGCAAAGCTGTCGGTACTCCGAGCTCGTAATTGTCAATCGCTCGGGTGAAGATATCGACGTCGATCTCCGAGCAGCCACACAGACACTCCCGACAAGCTCGGACGCTGTTGTTACCCACCGGTTGCACACAGCAAGCGACGCGGCGACTTCGCCTGAAGCTTGAGTCCAGTAAACATAGCAGGGCGAGTCCTCTTTGCACGTCGAAGAGGAGGAAGACGTGATCGTGAGCCCGTGCACGACCGCGAGGCTCATTGCGAGCAGGAACGCCATGCGCAGGAGTGCACGTGGCGCCACGCGCACAACTTGCATCTGATCCTGGACATGGATGGAGCGCTTCATGATGACTCAGTTAAGTCAAATGGCCCGCGCTGTGTTACGCCCGAGCTGTGCTATATACGCAGAGCAAACTGTGTATGTATAGCTGTGGTCAGAGTTTGTCAAGGTGTATACGTACACCACTGAAAAAGCGCGCACACGTGCACGTCACGGCGTAGACGTCCGACTGGCACAAGGTCGTAGCTGGCTTTGCTAGATGCGCATGCAGCACTGCAGCTTGCTTAAGCTTCCAAGCCTGGCAAGCTTGCTTGGCAAGCGCCGCTAACGTTAGCTGTACTACTGCTGCTGTATACGTAGCCGACTACCGTACAGTACTAGCTGTAGTAGCTAACACGCCTGCGGAGAAGCCGGACGTGCTACGTTATACGTACGGGACGGTACGGCCTGAAATGGTTCGGCCACTGAGTCACGGTATACTATGATAGAATAGGCCTAGGAGACCCGGGTCACCCGGCCCGAGTCAGTGTGACTCATCATGATCACTGAGTCAGTGACTCACACAGTGAGTGACCCGACTCGAGCTCGGCCCGGCGGCCGGCGCGGGCCGGGGAGTCCGAGTCTGTCCGACCGTCGGACGCCGGACCGAGGGTCCGACGACGAGTCGACGACTCGCGAGTCGCGACGGCCCGGTACCGCTGTTACCCAGTACTTGAATTATAAGTTTATAACTTAGTAACTCAATCTATCAGTACAGTATAATACAGTATATAAGCCAGGGCCGCGGGCTTCATGTTGGGCCCTAAGCTTGAGCGATCGTGCGAGATGAATTGAATGTCGCGATCGCGATCGCAAAACCGAATCGATATATAATCGAATATTCGTTGTGCATATAGAAATCCAAAAATGAATTAATGCATATTGGGGGTACAATAGATGGCCGGGCGGCTGCGGCGCAGAGAACAAATGTTCACAGTATTGGAGTAACATTCTGTTCTTTTTTAACGTTTTCACGTAAATAAAATATTCACAGTATTAGTGTCGCGTGCCGCGATTCCCTCGGATTAGGCTAGCCGGCAGTCTATGCGTAGCCGCTAGCCCTAGTCTAGTGCTATCGAGCAGCTAGCTCTAGCACTCTCTGTATTCTGACTTAGCGCCGGGCGCGACTCCGTTTGGGGGTACGCGATCCCTGGACGGGTACACTTGTGAATAGACCACTTGTGCTCCCAGCTACAGCCCCAGCCCGTGCGTGACCGCACGGACGCTGCACCGGGTGGGAATCCTCTCATCCGACAGGCGCCATCTGCTCACGGAGCCAGAACCCCGATCATCAGCGACCCGTCATCAGCAACCGACCCAGCTCGGCGACCGCGGCTCAGCCGGCGCGCAGGTAGACCTCAGCAGAGGTCGTGGGTCGCTTCTCGCGCCCCGCCTGCGCCGCTCCGGGCTGATCCGCAGTTGGCGACCGAACATTCTGGAAAGAACCAGAACTTAGTCCTGCGGATCCAGGAACGCGCGCGAATACCGAGGGATCCCCGTCCCGATCGGATCGTCGCCGTTTCCTGAGCGAGCTGCGTGCGAGCCCGTGGGATCATTCCTGATCGGTCGCTAGTCACTCGCCGCGACGCCAGCCTTCTCCGGCTGTTGCGATCGTGCTGGACAAGACGAAGAGCGATCGGATCGACGGCTGAGGCGTGCGCGCCCGAGCTGTCTCCGGAATCGCCGCAGCCGAGCTAGTGAGCTTGCTCGCCGCTGCTGTGGACCACGACGGCCTCGGATCTCGAGCGAGGCACATTCTCTCACGGAAAAGCGTGGCATTACGTCGCCGCTTGACCTGAGAATGTCCTCGGGGACCGGAGCCTCCGCGGAGTTCGTCGTCCGGGCCGCGCACGCGCGTGGCGCCGCCGACATGGACTCTATGAGCGGATCAAATGTTTTGCAATGGATCCAGAGCCTGCCGAAGCTGCCGCCGGGCAGCGATCAGCGCACGGTTCAGGACCACCTCCGCCAGTTCGAGAGCTGCGCGAGCATGAGCAAGGACTTGCTCAGTGTCTCGCCGACTGCACACATTGAAGTGCAGAAGCGAACTGGGTGGGCTCTTCTCGGCACGCTAGATCACGGGCACCCCGTGCGCCAGAACATCTCGCTGTTCCAGAGCGCCGAGCAGATCGACACTCGCGAGCTCGAGAAGCTGAAGGCGTACCGGGCCGAGCGTGCGCGCACGAGCACGGCGGACCCGCGAGACGTCGCGATCCTCGAGACGCTCGACGAGAAGATCGCGCAAGCCGAGGAGGGCTTGCAGCGGACCGCCCTCACGGTCACGTACACCGCGATCAGGCGCCGTCTCGAAGATGACGCCGAGATGCGGAACCCTGACCGGTACAAGGCGCTCCTCGACCTGCCGCACGTGGGCGAGGCGCCGGAGGCGTTCTATCGCCGCGTCCTCGACTTGAGCATCATCCCGGAGTGCCGCGAGGCGCACGAGACACCGCTTATGGCACTCATGCGCCACGCGGGCCAGATGCTCAAGCGCCGCACTCGCAATCAGTGCCGCGACTTCGAAGACTCCGAGATTTCGGACACCGATCGCCGGCACATGATGACGAACTTCTCCACGGCTCGGAAGATCTATGACGAGCTGTCGCAGAAGATCGCGGACCGCGAGATCACGGGACCCTCTGCGGTCATCGACCTGGTAACCAAGCGCACCAATGAACTGGGCGCCTGGGACGTCGATATCTCCAAAGTCCCCGGCTCGGCCCTAGTGCTGGGCTCGCGCGGGACGCCGCTGCAGGCGCCCACGGCTGCCTCGCGCACGCCGCAGAGCGCGCCGCCGATCACGCACACGCCAGCTGTCCCCGTCGTCCCCTCGCGCTCGAACGCGGGCGCCGGCGCGGGCACGCGCATCATGCTCGCGACGACGGTGTCGGAAGCCGAGATCGCAGAGCTTGAGGCAAACGCGTACGGGTGGGACGCGGACGACGCCGAGGATCAGAACGCCGAGGTCATCTCGTTCCTGCAGCTCATTGCTCGGGACGAGCCCCTCGTCGTAGTCCGCGCGCTCTACCCGTCGGCGTCCGCACCGCCGCCCCGCCTTGACGACCCGGTCTATCAGCAGAAGATCAAAGACTTCCTGAAGGCCCGGGGTCTCCCCGAGAAGCCCCGGCGGCCGTGCCACTGCGGCGAGTCGCACTACTCGTTTGAGTGCCGGACCAACCCGCGGCCTCTGCCCGAGTGGTCGGCAATCAACCCGGCCAAGCGCCGCGGGCCAACGGGCGCAGGCACCGGTGACCCGAAGCGCCGGTTCTACCCGCGCCGCAGGGTGGGAACGGCCGCTCGAGCCCCCCGCCCCAGCAAGCTGCAGGGCCCCGGGCGTGCTACAACTGCGGCAAAACCGGCCACCTGGCCGCGTCCTGCCCGGCCCAGGCGCAGACGCTCGAGGCCGCGGTCCGCCGCGCGCTTGCAGAACACGCCGCCGCCGCTGCAGCCCCGCCCGTGCCGCCCGCGACGCCGGCGCCCTGGGCTGACCCCAACGCCTTCACGATCGCGCGCGCCATGCTCGAGCAGGCTGCCCGAAGCGGCGCCGCCGGCCCGTCCGCGACTGCACTGCTTCCCGCGCCGACCGGCGGCCACGGGTCGGGGCCCACGGCGGCCCCGGCGCCCGCCGAGCTTGGCAAGGAAAAGCACGTGTACCGTGTGCGCATCGTGCGCAGCGACGAGGCGTTGGTCGACGATACCTTCCGAGCCTTCACCGCAGCGGCCGCGGCGCACGCCGCCGCGCTGCAGGACCCCCGGACGGCCCCGCTCTCAACGCGGTCGCCGCAGCCGCCACCGCTTTCGCGATCGCAGTAGTGCAGCTGTCCGGGGAAAGCCGCCCAGACCTGTGCCCCACGGGAGCCGAGAGGCCGGCCCCCTGCGAGGCGCAGGACCTGTTGCCGACCCGCCCGGAGTCGGGCCTGGACGAGGGGGAGAAGAAGGTCGCGTTCGACGCAGTGGACGCCGCCCTCGAGGAAATCGCACTCCTCTTGGCGGCCGCCCCGGACCCAACGGAGGTCGAGGGCGCTGACGCAGCAGCGAAGGGTCCCGCGCCGACGCCCGTGCCGACTTCTTTCCCCGCCGAGCTCGCCGCCGGCATCGTGGACGCCGCCCTTGAGGAGGTCGCACTCCTCTTGGCGGCCGCCCCGGACCCAACGGAGGTCGAGGGCGCTGACGCAGAAGCGAAGGGTCCCGAGCCCGCGACGGAGCTCGCTCCCACCAAGTCGGTCCCGAGACCGCCGCCGCCGAGGCTCCGGCGGACCCCGCCGCCGGCGTGGGCTGCTGCCTGGGGTACTCCTCGGGGCCGAGACGGTAGCGAGCCTCGAGGTGACCGACGACGGCGCCTCCCTCGCCGACGAGGACGCGACCGTAGCGTCTAAGGAGACCCTGCGCCTCAACCGCGCTCGCCTCCTCAGCGCTAGCCCCGGCCTAGACCTCACTCACTTCGGAGCCGTTGAGTTAGAGCCGGTGAAGGGCCGCGAGCACGAGCTGGGGCCCGTTCCTCTCTGGAACGTGGACGCGCACAAGCTGAAGGGCGCCGCGTCGGTCCCGCTCGACCGCGCGGCGTTCCTGTACCCAGCGCCGTGCGAGACTCACTGCGGCTGCACTGTGAGCGAGGGGCTGATCGAGGTCCGGGACGAGCAGTGGTATGCCACTGCGTTCCGCTGCCCGGCCCGCACCCGCCAGACGCTCTCCTTCTTGCTTGCGGCGTTCTCTCAGCCGCTCGCCACCGAGAGCACGTACCTCGGCTCGCGGACCCTCCCCACTGCGTTCCTGCAGATGCTGGGGCATGACCCGCTGTCCCAGGACACGCTGGCTCACGCCTGGCCGACGCACTATTATGAAATCATGAGCCTCACGCACCAGGCCTCTCGCGTCGCCGCGAAGTGGGCCGGGGCCACGCGTGGCCGCACGCCGAGGGCCTCACGCCCGAGGGTCGCCCCGCAGTCGAGCCCGACGCCCACAAGCTTACGAAGCTTGGGGACGAGTGCGTCGCTACCGCCGGCTGGCTGGAGCCATACCGCCGCCACTGGAGCATTGGCCAGCACTCGCCCGTGGCGGCCTCTCTCGAGCCGCACGAGATGACAGTGTCGGGCCGCCGCCAGCTAATCGAGCTGAGCGAGCTGTTGCCGGCACAGGACCGCCTCCGCCTTGCGTGCGCCTCGACTGTTGCGGGCTATTTCCTGCACCGCGTCGACTACGGTGCCCCGGGCACCGCCGGCGCCGTCGAGAAGATCCTCGGCCGCTTCTTTAAGTTCGCCGAGCCGCTCATGGTGGACGCGCGGGTCGACGCCTATGGCTTCGCCCTGCTGGCCCTCGAGCACGCGATCCAGTGGAAGACCGTGGCTTGCATCGGCGGCCGCGCCGGTCCCCACGACGCCCACAAGAGCGCCGTTGCCCTGGCCGACGGGAACCCTCTTGTCCCCTCGGACTCGGAGTTCACGGAAGCCGTTCACTCGCTTGCCGTCCTGGCTGCCTCCGTTGAGGTTCCGATCCCGGGGCGGGCACGTCTCCGCTCGGATCGGGACGCCGAGGGATGGCTGCGGGCAGCGCTCGCGGAGCGTCTGACTGCGTACCGCGACGGCCGTGCCCCCGCCTTCCCGGTCGTGAGCGAGGGCGAGTCCCGCACGGTTGAACGCGTTCCGGTGGAGCCCCGCGTCGCCGCCGCCCGCGTTCTGCACCTCCGGGACCTGCACTTGTGCGACACCTGGCTGCACTGGCCGCGCCTGCACGGGGCAGAGCCTGGCACGTGGAGGGTCGGCCGCGTGCGCCCGATCACGCGCACCACGCAGTTGCCCCTGCACGGCACGACGCGAGGCGGGCAGCTGCCCACGATCGTGCCTGAGGAGCTCTACGTGCTGAGCCAGCTCGGCCCGCGCCCGCCGCTCACCGCCCTGTGCGATGCAGCCTGGGCCCGCACGGTTCCCGGATCCGCCGGGGCCGCGGAGCTGCTCCGGTACATCGAGGGGGCCAAGGCGGGCGACCGGGCCCACCTCGTCATTCTATTCCGTAGGCTGCTGAAGAAGCGGGCCGGTTTCAATGACGAGGCTGTCAAGGACATGATCGCGCTCGTGGAGAAGTGGCGCACGGATGCAGGCAGCCGCACCCCCACTCCTCTCCACGACCTGCCCACCACGCCGAAGCCGGCGTCGGACACGACGGGCGCCTACACGGCGAAGGCCGTCAGCGCGACGATCAAGGAGGCTAAGGCCTGCCTGCCGCCGCGCCCGCCTGTGAAGGCGCTCTCGCCGAGGGACCCGCCAGCGCCGGCGCGGCCGGCGCCCGTTCCTGTCCCGCCGCCTGCACCGACGGCGAAGCTCGTGACCTTGCACGCCGCGGCAACATGGCCGCCGCTTGCGAGCCCGATGGCGCCGCGGCCCACCGCCGCTCCGACGCCGCCCGCCACTGAGCCCGCGCCTGTCGAGCCTCGCCTGAGCGAGCCGCTACTCGACGTCGCGCGCGCGACCGCGCCGGCTCCCGGCAGGCCGCCCGTCGCGGCGAGCGTGGCCGCGGGGACGGGGTCGTGCGCGTCAGCACCCGTGGGCGCGGCTCGCAGGGGCCACGAACCCGCAGCGCCCGCCGTGGGCAGGCTGAGGGGGAAGACGCCGAGATGGGCGAGCGGGGCGACGGCGATGAGGCGCCCGAGGAAGCGCCGCCGCCGCCGCCGCCGTCGGCTATCGATGAGAACCTGAGCCAGCGGGCCCTGTACGAGGCTATGGGCGTGATGAGCGGCGTCCTCGCAGTGCCGGGGTGCCCGCCTCGGCTCTGTGAGGGAAACAGATCACCGAGTGGCCCATGACGGCCCGGTCTGATCTCGCCCACCGCTGGAGCATCCCCTTCGACGCACTGAAGGGCACGTTCGAGGACCTGCGGGTCCCGCACCTCAAGGCGTTTCTCGCCAGCGAGAGGAGCACGCCAATCCAGAACCGCCTGGATGGGCCGCCCGTGCCGCACGAGGAGCCGCCGGAGGGCCGCGTCGCGCTCAGAGCCGATCGCACCGTTCGCCTCGCGCGGCTCAACGCGGCCGCGTTCGAGCTCTTCATGATCGCGCTGGGGCTCCGTGGCCCCGTCACGCCCCACTCCCACGATCTCCCGTTCCACCTGCATGAGTGGACGGAGCAGCAGTTGGAGCACTTCCTGACTCTGCGTTGGACGATCCCTGCCACGCGCCTGCCGCGGTGGACGCACGGGGGCCGCTTCAACCCGAGCGCGGCCGTCATCCCGCCGCAGTGGGCCCAGTACCTCTTGCGTGCTCACACCATGTTCCGCGCCGAGGCGGTTGGGACCACCGTTCCCTCCGCGGAACGCGCCGGCCTGGAGTTCCCGTACGGGGTTCGCTGGCTGCGCCGCCACCTGCAGCTAGGGACGCGCGCGCAGGAGGAAGCCGCCGAGAGCGACCCGCACAGGGGCTTGGCCCTGACCGCCCAGCGCGCGGCCTTCCAGGAGAAGGTCTTGCATGCCCTCGAGCGTCACGCTGCACGGCAGTCGTTCACGTTCGACGATGCGCTTGTGGGCACCTACATCGCCGATGAGCCTGAGCCCCGCCTCGAGCCGCTCGACATTGACCATGTCGAGAGCGAAGAGGAAGAGGGCGAGAAGGAAGAGGCGCCGGCTGCCATCCCTGCGGCGGCGCACAGGCCGTTCGAGCCGCACAAGGACTGGCAGCCGCGGCCGCTGTTCTCGTTGGCGGACCCGACGTACGCCAACGATCACAAGCTCTTGCGCGAGTACATGGACCGGAAACACGCGTTTTTCCGGCCCCTGGAATGCTATGAGCCAGGGTTCACTGAATGGGCAACGCTGCCCGCGATCAGCTACCCCTTGCGCTGGCAGCACGCCGGCGACGTTGACGAGTACAACGTCGACGTGCTCACGCTGCAGGACCAGCACATGGGCGAGCTGTGCTCAACTATGCTCAAGCGCGTCGGCCCCGCCGCGCGCGGCATAGTGAACTGGTTCTCGCTCGTAGGCCCGCCTCAGCGGCCGTTCGACGAGGATCCGGAGCTCTTCGACCTGCAGGGGCTTGCATTCCCGCACGCCGCCTGCGGCGTCAGCTTGGATATCGTGCAGTACCTCGCGGTCGGGACCCGTACCGCACAGTCTGCCGTCCCGACGTACACGGGCGCCTGGGATCTCACGCACGAGGGCACAGCCCACGCACCCGTGTGTTCGACCCTGGGCCAGGTCTCGCGGGTGCTGTATACCGCCTTCTTCCACGAAGGCGGCGGCGCGCGGAACGCCCGCCGCCGTACATGCCGCACCCCGAGCGCCCCACCCTGCACACCTCAGTCTTGGGCGGTAACATCGCCGACCCGAACGAGGAGGACGCCAGGACGCCGTTCGCGACCCGCTTCGCGCGCGACGTCGCCGTGCTGGCCCTGCTGCGCCCGCTCGCCGACAAGCGCGTCGAGAACGTTGAGGGTCGCCTGCAGACGCGGCGCATCTACGCGCCCCGCCTCGTGGCAGGCACGGCCACGCCCGCGCCGAACGCTGCCTGCGACAAGGACGTCGCAGGGGGCGCGCCGCACCAGCGCGAGAACAAGAAGCTGTGGCTCGCAGTGACGGTCGCCCAGCTTGCGAGCCAGCCCAAGAAGAGCCACGCGAACCCGCGGCTCGTCACCGCGTTCGGTTACGAGCTGCCGCCTTTCCCGAACTCACCTCCGGGGACGTGCCCTTGGGCGCCGATCCCGGCGGAAGAGGAAATCCTCGCGACGGCCATCGGTTTTACGCTGGCCTGGCACGCGCGCTTCTTCCAGCGTCACGCGCCGGGCAAGCACCTCCGCAGCCAGCACTGGGCTGATGACTTTCTGTCGGCTGCGGCCATGGACGTCGAGTCGGAACGCCCGGCTGACTACGTCCCCGAGATCGCTCGGGCGGTCGCCGATCACATGGATGACTTCAACAAGGTGTTGAACTCGTTCCGCTGCGTGGTGCCGGACGGTCTGATGGTGTTCATTCACGAGGCCTTCCTGACTAAGCCGACGGCCAAGCCGGACCGCGGGTCCGACGTCTTGCCTCAGGGCAAGAAGGTCTTCGACGCGGACGCGAGGCCGACGTACCCGGACGGTCATCCCACGCTTGCGTGGAAGTTTGGCCCGAACAATGCGGTCGTGCCGGACCACGAGGGTCGTGCGGCGATCTGTGGGCGGATCCTGCTCGCGATGCTGCAGGGCTTCCAGTATCCCCGCATCCCGCTGCTCGCGCAGCGGGTGGACAACTGTGCGCCCCTGAACGCCGCCATGCCCCAGAACGTGGCCGAGGTCTTCAGGGCCCTCTTGCGCACTATGACGAGGGATGAGTGCGCCGACTCGGATGCCCGCGCGCTGGCGGACGGCATCCGCGCGTACCTCACAAACATGCCGCACGGTCTCGGGTACCAGCGTCTTGAGCTCGGCTCGCCCCCGATGGCCGGCGCCGAGGACGCGTGGCCCGCCGGCGATGACCTTGGCGCCGGGGGCAAGAGTGGGATACAGCGCCACCTTGAGGCCGCCCGCGCCGCCGAGGAGCTGGAGAACTGTCCCGGGAACTTCCCGCTGGGGCTCATCTTTACCGATGAGGCTATAC
This sequence comes from Cyanophora paradoxa, assembly GCA_004431415.1. Taxonomy (NCBI): domain Eukaryota; class Glaucocystophyceae; order Cyanophorales; family Cyanophoraceae; genus Cyanophora; species Cyanophora paradoxa. Next base: position 20,218 of record QPMI01000658.1, read on the forward strand.
CCCTGCGGCCTCAGTTCGAGACGATGCTCCGTTCGCTCTACGCCGATCTGAATGTCGCGATCCGCCTCGCGCGCCCGATCGACTGGGAGACGGACGACCCCGTGCTCCCCGACTGGGACGTTGAGGCTCTGCGCCCGGCGCTGATGTGGGACGCGGTCCAGAACAAGGGCGCCGCGCCCTCGGCCCGGCGCAGCCTGACTGCGACGGCGGCTGTCGATAAGGAGGCCGAAAGCCTTCTGGTTCGCACGCCGTACCAGCCGATCTACGAAGGAGCGGTCCGCGCGACGTGGGCGGGCGTGCGGTTCCAGCCGCCCTCAACCATCGTCGGCGGGCTCGCGGACGACCCCGCCGAGGCGGCGCCATCCGCCACCCCGTCGGCGCCCGCGCCGGCGCAGGCCGCTGCGCAGACCGCCGCGCCGCCGACGGCGCCGCAGCAGGCGCGGCCCCGGCGCAACGCGGGCCAGGCCGTTGGCCGAGGCGGCCGCGGGCAGGGTCACCAGCGGGGCGGCCGGCACCGCGGTCGCGACGGCCGAGGCCACCGTGACCGTGGCGGCGACCGCGGCGGTGGCCAGGCGCAACCCGCACAACCCGCTGTCGACCCGAACGACCCGTTCGGGCTGGATGCGTTCCTCGCGCGGCAGCAGGGGTATGACCCCAAGACCATGCGCGTAACCGTCTCGGACGGGAAGGTGAAGGTCGAGCGGATCGCCGAGAGCGCTCCGCCAGACCAAGCCCCGCCGGCTGAGACTCCCTCCCGGACCTTGATGCCGCCGCCCAGCTCGAGCCGCCAGGCCGAGGCAAGCTCGAGCCGCAGGACGACACGGCCAGTCGCGCGTCGCAGGCCCGCCGGACCCCTGAGCGGGCCTCGTCTCAGCGCCGCTCGCGCACACCCGAGCCGCGCCGAGCCCCGTCCAGTCGCCGCTCTCGCACCCAGACAGGCGCGAGACGCGGGGCCCCTCCACGCGCCGCGAGCGCTCCCCGGAGCCCCACCGGCAATCCCGGGCGCCGCCGCCGTCCCGCCGTTCGTTGGAACGCCGCGATCGCGAGGGCTCCCGACGCCCTTCGCCGGACCGCCGGGACCGCGAGGCCTCCCGCCGCCGCTCCCCGGACCGCCGTGATCGCTCGCCGCCGCGCCGCGACCGCAGCCCGCCGAGCCGACGGTCCACGGCTCGCGACACTCGCGGCAGGCGGAGCCCTCGCCGAGGCTCGCGGGAACGCCGCCGGAGCCGAACACCGTCCCGCTCTAGCTCCCGCTCGCGCTCGCGCGATCGGAGCCCGAGCCGGAGCCCCCGCCATGACGATAAGCGGCGCAAAAGCTCGAAGAAGGGCTCGCGCGACCGCGCCTCGCCGCGAGACCGCCGCAGCCCTCGCAGCAGCCAGTCCTCTCGCCGCCCGCCGGACCCGCCGCGCGGCGCCGTAGACGCTGCGTACAAGCGGCACGAGAACGACGCCCGCCTGCGAGGCTGCCCGCCCACATTGCGCGAGCTCTTCGACATGGTCTGGAAGGCGCAGTACGCTGAGATGCCAGACTCGCTCTCGGCGTCCGCGCGAGCTGAGCAGGCCACCGCGCTGGTCCTGATCAAGCTCCAGAACCAGATGGACGCTCAGTCCGCGTCGTCCTCGGCCCGCGCCGCCGCGCCACCATCGGGTGGGCAGCCGCCGACGGGCGGACGCAACGAGCGCCAGCAGCCCTTTCTAGAGGGGCCTGAGGGGCAGAGCGAGGCCGGTCCGCAGTCGGCGGCGCCGTCCAAGCCTGCGGAGGGTCGCGCCTCCATCTCTCAGGCCCAGGAGCGGTCATCGCGTGCGAGCCAGGCCGAGCCGCCGCGCGCAGACCAGTCGACGCCGGAGCAGCCGCGCGCCTCAGTGGCCGCGCCGCGCGCCTCCGCCGCCACGACTTTCAACCCCAGGCTGACGTCCCAGCAGGGGCCTCCTGCAGTTTGTGCGCGAGTGCTCGAGCTGCCGCGACGTGAAGATCCGGGGCCAAGGGGTCACGGAATTGGGGCTTTGGCTTCAAACAGTCGAGCGCCAGATCCGCACCGCCGCTAGCCACGCCGAGACGCGCGCCAAGCCCGGCGGCGCTCAGAAGGTCTCAGACGAAGCCTTCGCCCAGGCAAAGCAGGCCGCTCGGCGGGCCCTGGAAGACGTCTGCCGCGCCCTCCGGGCCGGCATCGATATGCAGATCAGCCTCTCCGCTGGGAGACGGGCATGATGATCTCGCTCCTCCCAGACGGGCCCCGTGCCGATCTCGAGGCTCTGCGGGCCACGCTCGATCGCACCAAAGACTGGCGAGCCTTGCTTGAGCGCGAGCGCCAGCACGAGGCTCGCGTGGCAATGCAGGCCGCGGCAAAAGCCAACCCAAAGCCCTTCTTCGCGGTATACACCGTCGCAGAAGCGTCGTCACCCCGCGGGCACGAGGCCCGCGCGCCCTGTGACCTTCCCGCCCACTTGCATACGCCGGCGTCGGTCCGGGCCGCTGTGCCGGTGCCGGCGGACGAGAAGTACATCTCGATCCGCCGCGTCCAGACGGTCGTCCACGAGCCGCCCGCTCAAACAGTCGCGCCGCCGGCGCCAGCCGCGCCGCCCGCCCGGCCCCACCAAAGAGCCGCGAGCCTGCGCCGGCCTGGGCCCGCCGCCTGCTGCACAAGCTCGGGCCGCGCTCGACCGTGCTGGTCTTCAACTGGCTGTCGAACCCCGCGCAAATGCTGCAGGTCGATCCAAAGACCCTGGAGCCCGCCTTACGCGCGGTGCATCAGGCGATCATGGACCGCTACGGCATCTCGATGCGCAAAACGGGCTACAAGGCCCCGCCACGGCCGACTCGCGCGTGGTTCTCGGGTTCAGCGCCGACAGCGGCGTTCGCCCCGCAGAACGCGCTCGAGGCCGCCGCGATCATTTACCCCGAGGGCCTGACCTCCGACGAGGAAGCTCTCATGCCCGCGGGCCACGCCCTGGGCTCCAAAAACCGCCCGTCCCTCGCCGTGCCCCGCCCAGCAGAGGAGACGCCGCTGGGAACGCGCGCCGGCTATGACCCGCCCAGCGACGAGTTGCTCTACGCCAACCGCCACGGCCCGGGCCCGCGCAAGCGGACCAAGCCCTCGCCGTTGGCCGACCAGGCAGAGCAGCGCCGAGTCGCCGAGCGAGCCGCGGCTCGCCAGTCCCGGCCCCCATCCCCAACCGCAAGCGCAACGGACCTGTCGGGTCCACCCGCGCCGCCGGAACCAGAATTCCACGTCCGCCGCGCCCGACCTAGCTTCCCGCGCGACCGGGCCCTGGAATTCTTCCGGCCAAAGACACTGCACATTCACGGCAGCATTGCTATGCGCCTGCCGAACGGCCGCTCCGGCGCTGAACGGCCCGCTCGCATTGTTGTCGACACGGGCGCCCAGGGAACTGTAGTTCCCCAGGAAGTCCTCGACCGCCTGCCGCCCGACGAAGTCAATTACGTCGAGGGCCACACGATAGTCCGCGGTTTCATGGACCGGGACAAAATTCGTTGTCGCCGCGCCGACGTAGTCTTCGTTCTGGGCTCGCTCCGCTTCTGCCGCCGCGTCTTCGTCGTCCCGCGCGGCGCCATGGGCGTTGAGCCGGACATTCTGCTCGGCCTGGACGCGATCCAGGCCGTCCACGGCCAGATCGACACGACGCTGTCCGGGTGGTGCCTCCGGGCCCGTGACCACCTGCACCGCGAAGTCGTCGTCCCTTTTCGGCTCCGGACCAGCTTGGGATCCTGGTCCGAGTCCTGGGACCAGTAAAGCTCCCCGTCGGAGAGGCCCTCGTCCCATGCACGCTCAATGGGCAGGGCCCGGCAACGCGTGAGTTGCCGCACCTCTACGTCGAGCCGTCGCCGGAGTCCCCGCAAGCCTTGGGCGTACTCTGCCCTTACCAGCTGCATAATCACCCGGGAGACAAAATGTTTCACGTGCGGTTGTGCAATCCTGGCCGGCAGCCGGTAACCCTGCCGCTAGGATCGGTAGTAGCGGTCGCTTCGGCGGTCGCCCTACCGCCTGGTGATTTTGAGTACGAACCTGAGCAAATGCCTTGTAGTGCGAGTGCATTGACAGACCTCTTGATTCGCCGGCTGCGAATCGTGCCTGCCAAACGCCGCACTGGACTCCGCCACTTTAATAGAAAAGCACGCATGCTTGGCGCGGCATATGAGCCCGCCAAAGACGTTGAGAAAATAATCTCCACCCTACGTTCTGTCGTAGATGAGGCGGAAAAGCAGCGCGCTCTGTCTAGCGCAGCGCCTGCTGAGCCCGCCGACCCACCCCGCGCACCGCCCTACGACGTCGACGATATAGTCGTCACGTTTGGCGAGCTGCCCTTCGACACAGCCGACCGGCCGTTGCAGGACCTTGATGCTATGAGCATCATTAGCCTCGACGACGATGCTATGAGCACGTCGTCACGAAGCGCGTCCCCAACGCCGGCCCCGATCACAGGCCCCTCGGTCGACGAGTTCGTCGCCGCAGTCGAGGCAGTGTCCGTCCCCAGAGACGCCACCCTGCGCTCGACCTTCCCCGGTCTCTCCGAAAAAGCGGAGCGCGACTTGCTCGATGCAGTCCGCGCCATGCGCGGCGACGTTACGGTCCGCAAGGCCGCACCGGTCGCCGACGCCGAGGCCCCACCCAGAGTGTGGTCACAGCCTCGCTTTCGGCCCGGCCCGATGCCCCACCCCTACGACTGCAGCACCCGACGCGAAGCCCGCTGAGGCACCGCGGCCGGTGCCTAATGCAGAGGAGGAGTGGCAAGAGCTGCTGAAGAAGATTCCTGAGCTCGGCTCTCACCCGTCAATCACGACGGCGCAGAAAGCCGAACTTCACGCGCTCCTGCGGCGCTACAAGGATGTCTTCGCAGACAAGGTCGAGGCCAAAGAGGGCACCAGCAACCTGCTCTATTACGAGCACGTGATCAAACTCACGACTCGCCTTCCGGTGTTCACGCCTCCGCGGCGTATGAACCCGCACGCCGAGGAACACGCCCGCAAGGAAATTCAGAAACTCCTTGAGCTTGGGCTGATCGAGCCCTCCCAAGCGGCATATGGCTCGCCGGTAGTGCTGGCCCCCAAAAAGGACGGCACTTGGCGTTTCTGTGTCGACTATCGGAGGCTGAATCAGATCACCGAGCGGGACGTGTTTCCCCTACCCCGCATAGACGACCAGCTCGAGCGCCTCCGCGGCTCGATGGTCTTCTCGACTGCTGACGCGACTGCCGGCTTCTGGCAGCTGCCTCTGCACCCCGGCTCCCGAGCCTACACTGCATTTGTGGTCCCCTGGGGTCACTTTCAGTGGAAGGTTACGCCGTTTGGGGTCACGAACGGGCCCGCGGCATTCTCCCGCGCGATCACTGCGATCCTGGGCCCCTTGCTGACCACCTGCGTCGTCGCGTACATCGACGATATCACGGTCTTCTCACCGTCCATCGATCAGCACCTTCTAGACTTGAAGGCGCTCTTCGAGACGATCTCTAAGGCGAACCTGCGCCTGAAGCCGTCGAAGTGCCGCTTCTGCGTGCCTGAAATCGACCTTCTCGGCCACCGCATCTCCGCCGAAGGGATCCGCCAGGACCCTGCGAAGACCAAGGTGATCACGGACTGGCAGACGCCGAAGAACGCGGACGAGCTCCGCTCGTTCCTCGGCCTCGCCGGCTACTACCGCCGCTTTGTCGAGAACTTCTCCAAAGTGGTGCACGCCATGCAGCGCCTTCTATTGAAGGACGCCGTCTGGAGTTGGCCAGAGGACGGCCCCGCCGACCGCGCCTTTAAGGAGCTGAAAGAACTCCTGGGCCGCGATATTATATTGCGGTTCCCGGACTTCTCGAAGCCCTTCATTCTCCAGACGGACGCCAGCACCTACGCTATCGGCGCAATTCTGAGCCAGGCCGACGACAAAGGCGTCGAGCGGCCGCTCGCGTTCATCAGCCGCACGCTGCTGCCGGCCGAGATGAACTACTCCGCTACGGAGCTGGAGTGCCTCGCAGTAGTCTGGGCCATTAAGTATTGGCGCCACTATCTGCTGGGCGGCCCCCAGTTCCTGGTGCGGACCGACCACCACGCCCTCCAGTGGCTGAAGACGCTGGACCCGACGACGGGCCGCCTCGGTCGCTGGTCCCTGCTCTTGCAGGCCTACGACTTTGAGATCGTCTACCGCCCTGGCAAGCAGAACGGGGGTCCCGACGCGTGCTCGCGTCTCCCTAAGGACCACCCCGTCTGGCAGCCAGGCGGTGCAGACGGTTCCTCGTCCAAGCCCGCGGCCTACAAGGGCGCCGAAGGCTTCGGCATCCCGCAACATGCTGTAGGGGCTGAGCCTGAGGATCCCGACGTCCCGCTGGGCATCTTTAGGATGCAGCTGGGCCCGACCGAGCGGGCCCTGCGCCAGCTCGCCAACTCCGCCGGCTTCCGCGCGGAAGCCCCAGCCGAGGGTGGCCGAGCCGCTAGACGCCGAGCGCCCCGGGCGGCGCCTGCGAGCGCCCCCTCTTCCCGCCGGGCCGCTCCTCTTATGCAGAGGAGGAGTCGCGGCCCCCTGTGCCAGCCAGTGCTCCTGAGGCCGAGCCCGACGCCGGCGCCCCTGAAGCGCCCGCGCCCGAGCCTGAGGGTGAGGCTGGCGGTGCTGCGGAAACCGATTCCGACGCCGAGCCCCCGCCGCCAGAGCGCGCGCCGCGACGCCTGCCCCGCGAGCTCGCCAAGCTTGCTGCGTCGGCTGGGTTCGCTGAGGCCAAGGCCTCCGCCTCGGCTACTGACGCCGCCACGCGCAAGCGAGCGCGGGCCGCCCCAGAGCGCTTCGCGCCTCCCGCGCCAGAGTCGGTCTCGCCGCCCCGAAACGACGAGAGCCGGGCCCGGCGCCCGCTGTCGAGGAGCGCGAGGCTCCCTCGGACGCGGAGATGCCCGACGCCCCTGAGGGCGACCTGGGCGCCCCGGCCGCGCTGCTAGAGGACGCTCACGCAGAGGCCGAGGCCTCGGGCGAGATCGATGACGAGTCGCTGCCGGAAGGGCCTGTCCCCTCCGACGCCTGCGACGCTGACGGCTTCCCCCTCGCTCTTGCGGAGCGAGTCCCGAAGCGCTCGGAAACCGGGCCCCGTCGGTGGGGCGCCAAGGGATTTGCCGAGCCGCGGCCCCTGCATCCCGACGCGCTCTTCCCTCGCGGCCCCGCCTTGAGGCGGCAGCCTCGAGATGAGTACAACACGCGCCACTGGCGCTCCCCGGTCGACCCCTCGGATCGGCCGGTGCCGATTCATATTGAGTGGGAGCCGGAGGACCCTGAGGGCGAGCCGCCTCCCGGGCCTCCGCGCCGACGCTCGCTCTCCCGGAGACTGCTCGCCACCAGATCCGCGTTCGGCCGGTCCCCCCGGACCCCAAGCCAGCGCCGCGGGCTCGAGGTCGCCCCTCTGCCCGCGGGCAGGCTTCCGACGACGCCGCCCCGCTCGAGCCTGAGACGGTCGCCGCCGAGGCCGCTGCCCCGCAGCGGTGGGTAGAACTCGACCCTAGAGGCCGGGACGTTCGCCCGCCGTGCAAGCCGGTCTTCGTGGATACCGTCCTCGACGCGTGGGCCTGCGGACCCTCGCCAGCCGTCGATGGGGCGCTCCCCGACGCGCTGCGCCGTATGTTCCCGCCCGAGAAGCGCAAGCGTCTGCTCGCCGCTCAGAAGGAGGATTCCTTCTGCAAGAAGCTTCTCGCCTTCCACGCAGAGGGCGAGAATCCAACTGTCTGTACCCGCGGCTCGAGGCGCGACGCAGATCCCTGCTCGCCCAGCTGCGCTCACTGCCTGCGGGCCAAGGAGCGCTTTGCACGCCTGGCCGGCGAGTTCAGCCTGGCCGACGACGGCGTCATCGAGCGCAACCCCTTGGTCCCTGCCGGCCGGTTCCTACCCGTCTTGCCGGACGCTTGGATCGACAGGGTGCTCTACGCCTATCACGAGGGCTGGGCCCATCGAGGCGCGCCCGTGATAGCCCGTCGGATCGCCCTGCGGTTCTGGTGGCCTGGCATGTACGCCTCCATCGCTCGCTTTGTGCGGTCGTGCCCGCACTGTCAGTTCGCGAAGGCCGCGAAGCCCCGCCGTACCGCCATTCAGGTGATACAGCCTTCGGGCAAGGGAGACCTGTGGCAGGTGGATATCTTCCACTTGGATATGCACGAAGACGGTTCGCGATACATCATCGCGTACGTCGACGCATACACCAAGTTCTGCTATATCTACCCGCTCTCCCGTATCTCCGGCGAGGCCTTGCTCGCCACCGCGATCGACTTCTATACGCACGAGGGCGTGCCCGCGCGCATCCTGACGGACCGCGGGTCCCAACTCGTTGGGGGCGCGTGGAACGCGTTCTTCAAGGAGAAGGGTACCCGGTTCGTGCACGCGGCCGCCTACCACCACGCCTCGAACGGCGGCGCCGAGCGCCTGGGCGGAGTCTACAAGACTCTCGCTTACGCCATGTGCCGTGAGCACAAGCGGCCGCTCTCTGACTGGCCTCTTTACAACGCCGATATCGTTCTCGCGTTGCGGACCACCGTGCACTCCGCCACCGGGTTCTCCCCGATGGTCTTGCACCGCGGTTCTGAAGTGCACCTGCCCTGCGAAGTGCGCTTCGGAGCCGGCGTCCGCTTCGTGAACCCCGACCACACGCACCCGGCTGATTACCTTCTCGCGATGACGCGAGCTGCCGCGAGCGCCGACGCTGCCTCGCGCGAGTACCGTCGGTTCTATCGGAACCGCATGGTTGCTCGCACCGGCAACCCGCCTCATCGTCGCCGCTTTGAGGTTGGCGACAAGGTATTGTGCTGGATGGGCGAACACAACAAAGGGCTGTACAATTCGTGGGTCGGGCCCTACACTGTGACTGGTGTTAACCCTGGCGGTTACACCTACACGGTCAAGGGGTCGGCTAAGCCCTACTCCGCCAAGGACGATGCCCGTACCCGTCCTCTGCGTGAGACTGTTGCCCACATCGACTGCATGCTTCCGTTCCGCACGCGTCTCTCCGAGTCTCAAGCCCGTCCCCGCGTTGGTCGGCCTCGGAAGACTGCTGTGAACGCCGACGAGCCGGCGATCGACCCCGCACTCGCGGACTCGCCCGCTCAAGAACAAAATCCACCTCTCGCCCCTGACGTCGACGCCGAGGGCCCGAGCGGGCTGCCGAGGGCGACGAGGTTGAGATGGATGACGCGATTTTGGTCGACGACCTGTGAGAAGCTCGTCCCATTGCTGTTCCCTTTGCGATCGCTGTGCTTGCGCCGTGGGGCAGATTTCTTTGCCCGCTTTGCCTCAGCCCTGGCTTCCGAGGTGGGACGTGGGTTGGCTGGTGGCCAATCACGGGGCGCCATCTGGGCCTTTCGTTCCATTTTCTGGGATCTGGGCCCGTCGCTCGTGGAGAGTGGCTGGGTGTAGGCCTCCCGGGTGCCTGCGGGTCCGTGAGGGGCTCGAGGTTGCTGGCTGGGGGTGCACTCAGTCGTGCCCTATCCTTTCGTTGGGCCTGATGGGCGGCCCGGATACCTCCTCGCTGGTTTCTTCCCGAGGCGGTGAAACTTCCCATCCGTGCCACTCTCCTTCGGCTCTCGCCGTTGGAGCGAGTTTGGGCCAGCTTTTGGGGGTTTCGAGTTCTATGCTTTTCCATCTTTCGAGCTTGGCCTGGGTTGCCTAGGTACATGCACTATGCTGGTATCGGCTCCTATTTCGGTCGCGAGCTATGCTACCTGGCATATCTGGTTGCTGACGACGGACATTCTACTTCGAGAGGAGTTCACTCGCCGCCGCCCTGTCGCTGCCGTGGTTGGTGCACACCCCGGCGGTGGGGTGGACGCCCCGTCGAGCATGCAGACTCGACGTTCGGCTTGGCGCGGTCCGGTGCGAGGACGCACCGTATGCAGAGTGAGGAGTTGTCGCGTGCCGCGATTCCCTCGGATTAGGCTAGCCGGCAGTCTATGCGTAGCCGCTAGCCCTAGTCTAGTGCTATCGAGCAGCTAGCTCTAGCACTCTCTGTATTCTGACTTAGCGCCGGGCGCGACTCCGTTTGGGGGTACGCGATCCCTGGACGGGTACACTTGTGAATAGACCACTTGTGCTCCCAGCTACAGCCCCAGCCCGTGCGTGACCGCACGGACGCTGCACCGGGTGGGAATCCTCTCATCCGACAATTAGAGTATAACATTCTGTCTTTTTTTTATTAAGGGCTTGATTGTTCAAGCAAACGGGAGCTTTTTTTACTCATTCCACTATATATATCTGTTCATCGAGATATCTCCCCTCTTCCCGGAGAAGTTCCCCCCCTTGGAGCCCCTTCCCTCCTTCCCCCCTCCGGATCCCCCTCGAGCTCTCTCCGGATCTCGATCCGCTCCCGGCCCTCCGGATATCCGACGGCGTGAATTCGAAGGGCAAGGGCACCCTCTAGTAGATGTTAGAATTTTCTAGATCTAGAGGGTGGCTGGCTACTAGGCTAGCGCTGGCCATATATATGCATGGGGGGGTGCGCATGCACGTGGGTGGCATGCAGGTCGCGATCGAGTCCGAGAACGCGTGCCGCAGTGCGCATGTGCGCACTGCGATATCGATACATAGGCCTAGCCGCGGCGCCGCGGCCGGAGTCCGAGATCTAGACCGCCGGATCGGACTCCGAGAACGCGTGCGCGCAGCGATATATAGGCCTAGGTTTGCTATCTAGCTATATATAGGGCTTTATATAGCTGGCGCTCGCGATCGCTGCAGGGTTGGGGCAAGTGGCCATATGCATGTATATGGGCGCGCGGCCGCGGGGGCCGCGGCCGGCGTCGGCGGGCTCGTGGGGATGCAGATCTCAAGGGGCTGCTCGCTGTGTTAACGTTATAATTAATATTATAATATAATTACGTATACCACCGACGTGGGCGCCGGGAGCCTGCAGCTGGCAGCTGCAGGGCCGGCGCCGGCCGGGGCCGGTCGGAGTGAATTCGAACCGCCGGCGCGGGCGCCGCGCGCGGGCAGCCTAGCTGTACTGCAGATGGCCATGCAGACGGCCATGCGCCTGCCGCAGTGCAGAGCTACAACTTCGGAGGCCGCTCGAGGGCCGGCTATGACCAAGGCGGGTGAAATTTGGTGCCGCAGTGCTCCGGAGCTCCCCGCTCGGGGAGGCACCTAGGCGGCGTGCCGGGCCGGGGTGCTGATCGGCTCTCGAGGTCAGCCAATTGCAAGGGGGGGGCCTTGGGGAAGGAAGGGCCGGGGAGGGGCCGCGGGAGCCGGGCCGGGCCCGCCTGCACTGCGGCACCTTGGCCCCGCGCGCCGCGGCGGGGCCGGGTCGCGGGCGAAGGTCAGACGGTCGGCCCGACCGCGGCCCGCGCGCGATTGAGCAGCACCCACCCTTGGCCTAGGCCTCCGGATCCCTCGAGCTCGCCCCGGCCCGGGCCCGGGGCCCACCGAACGCGACGCTCCGGTCCCGGCGCAAGAAATTAAATCATTCGAATTAATATTCTACATGCACATGTGATCGCGAGTACCGTGTACGTAGTGCACGCGTACGTGTACGCACAAGCTGTAATGATAATACGCAGCTTAGATATAAACCGGAGCCCGAGGACCTACTAGGCTATAGAGCTATATCTAGTTTTATCTACATCGGTAAATCTAAGCGCCGCGGCGGCCGACGACGCGCTGAATCATGATCATGATCAGTGCATCTAACTTTAGTAAGCGGCATATTAGTTCACAATATTAGTTCCTTCACGCTGACGTTCTGTTCGCGCTGACGGCCTACACCTTCACGTTGACTTGGGAGGGATCTGCAGAGCTGGACTCTGGGACCAGCATAACGCTGCGCACGGAACGGAACCGAATGTGTATGTGAGTGAGAAGGGCATTCAAGTAGAAATACGGTCAAAAAGTGGAGAAATTTAATTTGCGCACGCGGGGACCCCTCCGTACATGACGTCGACACGGCGCGCAGGAACGGCGTTGCCGTTAGAGAACGGCAGAATGAGAAAGACCTGCGCGCGCGTATAACAAAATCAGCCTCGAGCATCGATAACTGTGCGAGCTTCGGAGTGCGCGTGATCATGATTATATATATGATTATAATTATGACGTCTAGCTATAGTACTGCATATGCAACGGACCTTTCCGTCCTTTATGGTCATGGAGAGGCCAGGCTGGGGGCCGCTCTCGACAATCTGCTTTTGACCAGGCCCCGGCGGGCCGGCCGGGCGGATGACAGGCGCGGCCGGCATGCCATTGCTAGCGTACATCTGAACTACTGGTGCTGGTTGTTGCCACTGCACGGGCTGCGGTTGTTGCATAGGCTGCATCGACATAGGAGCGGCCATGGGCTGCGCCCCCTGGTTGACGGCAGCGCTCTGCTGTGTAATGTTCACGGTCTGCTTGCTGCCGCCTCCGCCGCAGCAGCAACAACAACATGGCGGGCACATCGCAGGAGCGAATGTCGACGTCTATGTAGGTTCACGGTATCCGGCGTGGTGAGCGGTTAGTCGAACGAAGCTTAAGGGCCTAGACTCCTGCTCACTGTAACTGCAGCTGCTTGTCCGCAGCTGGTCTAGAATCTAGATCTGGGGCCCTGCGTGCTTCGCGCGCGCAAGCTTGAAGCTTCGACTTGCAAGCTGGCGAGCTGACTTCCAGTACTAGTGAAGCGCTGCCGCCAGTGCGCCGCTGCCGGAGAGTCTTACTAAGTTAGCGAGTCTGAGAGACTAGGCTAGCCAGTACAGTACTACCGTTACTACCGTACTAGCCGCAGGCTGCCCGCAGTGGCCTATTAGCCTAGTACCGTAGTACTGTCGGTCCAGTGTAGGACTCCGGGAGTAGGGCACTGGCCGGCGGGTCTAGAAGCTTGCACCGGGGCTGGCCCAAAATTCCGAAAGCTTGCACCGGGGCTGGCCCTAGCGGCTTGGCGGCTCCGAAATTTCGGCTGGCTTGCCAGCGGCTTGCCAGTTACTATGGTACCGGTGGCCAGCGCGGCTTGGTCTGGCTTGGTGCAGCTCGCGCTAACTTCACCTATGCTTCGTTCGCCGGCTCGATTGCGAGCCCCGGGCTTGCTGACTTGGCTGACAAGCCGGGGAAAACCGGCAAAACCCCTGGGCTGGCAAGCCGGGGTTTCGGCTGCCTAGCCCAGGCGCCCCCCGCCCAAATTGGCCGGCTAGCTAGCCGGCTTGGCCGCCGGCCAGTGCCCTATCCGGGAGGGCTTAAAGTAATGCGCGCACTTAATAAATGCGCCCCCAAATTAATGCGTTTTCCGCTGGCAAAACGCACTAATTCGCCAAAGAGTCGGGGGCGCATTAATAGCAGAACGCTAAGAAACTGCAGTCAGTAGGACTAAGTACCCCCCTAATGCAGGCGAGAAAGCGTAAAACGCATTGACTTGGGGACGCATTAATATATAATATCAATATCAGGCTCAGGCCGGCTCAGGCCCGGGCCGCCCGGCTGCCAGCAGTGGGCCCGGCGGGGCCGCGGGGCAGCGCCGGGCCGCCGCCGGGCCAGCGGCGCCGCGCGCTGCGGCGGCCGCAGCCGCTGACTCATGATGAGTGAGCGCGCCGGCGCCGGCGAAAAAAGCAGACTGAGTAAAAAAAGGCTCCAGTTTGATTGAAAGCTCAAGGAGTTGAAAGAACGCTTATTTTGCGATTGATTCGTAAAAAACGTTTTTTCTACTTGAGCAAACTTGCAATCTTTTTATATGCTTCTTTTTAGAATTATACCTGACTTATTATTACTTGCTTCGAAAAAATGCGAGGTTTATTTAGTTAATATATTTAAAGAGAGAATTATAGCTTTGCTAGGTCGCTCGTCTCTGTACCCATATTGTACCCAATTTCGGATTTAAGCAATTCAGTCCGTTTAATTCGTTTCATTCGCGATCGGACGATTCGTGTAATTCGCGATCGCGATCGCGATTCGCGATTCATAGCGCGCGACCGCTCAAGCTCGGGGCCCCAGCTTGAAACTGGGGACCTGACTAGTGAATCACTGTGAATGCGACCTTCAAAATAAAAAAGGCTATAATGGCCGTGAATCGGACTAAATTGCCGAATCCGCCCGAATTCGGATTGCCGTTGCAATATCTTAAATTGCCGAATTCACACCGCGCCGGTCCGCGCGAATCACCCGGCCTTGTAATATTAATTCAGAAAGTCACTACCCCTTTCGACACTGCCGTTGATTCAAATTACGTCAAAAAGGGCAAAATGTTTCCGAGTTCAAGTTTTAATAAACTAGCTGCAACCGTTGCAAATTGAAGCTTGAAGGTACTACGGTTCGTACTTTCAAGTTTCAAGTTTAGACCCGGTGACCGTACCGTTCCGTACGTACAGACGGTCCAGTAGTAGGACCAGTACTACTAACTTAGTACTAAGTAGCCTAGTAGTCTACTTGAGTCTAGACTCTAGAGTCTAGAGTCTAGACTCCGATCGCGAGCTCGAGGCTCTACAGTCTCAGTGAGTCGACAGAGTCCCCAGGTCCAGACTTTGACCCACCACAAAGTCGTACGGTATCTTCGACCCACCAGACTTGCCACTGTTGCCAGACTTGTATCAATCTAGAGAGCAGACTCGTCGGACATCGACAGTTGCAAGCAGCGCTAACCTGCGGCTGCATCCAGAAGCTCTCGCTAGACGGTTTACAGACCCATATTACGCTTATAAGTATCGATCGATGACGGCGGACGGCAAACCTGGGGCGGCTTCGAGTGGTAATGCGAATACGGTTGTGGACATTCCGTACCAGCCCGCGCAAGGGGACGCTGCCGGCGGAGGAAAAGGTCTGCAGATTCCGTACGGCGGAGGCTCGCAACAAGACGCCGTGCGTATTCGTGCCCTCAGTGCCTAGCATATGAACCACGCTCACAAGACATGTATACGGCTACAGGTTGTCTACACGAGCTACGATTACCATGCCACGACGTCGACATCAGGCCTAGGAGGGATGGCGATGGTGGGGCCCGTCCCGATGACGGTGAACATGGATCAGTCGACGTCGCGAATCTCTGTCTGGTGTAAGGATCGCGGTTATGAGGAATCAACCGTATCGGCGCTTGTGTTTGCCTTCGGTGCGCACGCGGCGCTATTGGTCCTCGCGCTAGCCTGACGTTCACCGGCAGGCTGGTGCTTCTGGTGTATCTGGTGGTGCGTGCCTGCATGCGCAGTGGCCTGTAGTTTACGTTAGTGGGACAGCTGCATCTGACGCTGGTTTCCCGTGTTTGATTTGCAGCGCGGGGTGGGGCTTCATCAAGTCGCAGAACAAGACAGCTCGCGGCTTTGGCATCGCTTCTGTCAGCCTCATGTTCCTTACGTTGGCTTTCGTCATTACCATCATCATCATAGCCATCGTGTACGTGGCGCAGCGTGCTCCCTGTAGTTCTGAACCATCTTTAATGAACTTCGCTTTTCCACGCAGTGTCTGGAGGAATCGGAATGATTCCTTGAACTCTTACTGTCGTTATGTTCGGGAGTGGAATTACGATCAATCCAGATACGTCGAGGTATATAGATGCTATTAGTAAGCTACCGGTACCGTAGAATTGCAAGTATTCGTATAGCCACGTGAACGCGAGAAGTAGTGATCATGAAGCCATAGCTAGGTCACTACTTCTCATGTCCTCTGTCCTCTAAATCTGTCAGCCGCACACAACTGTCCTCTAGACCTGTCAGCCGCCCGCCGGGATCAGCGCGATAACAGCGCGATAGCAGCTAGCGCCCCGATATATATATATATATATATATATATATATATATATATATATATATATATATATATATATATATATATATATATATATATATATATATATATATATATATATATATATATATATATATATAGTTAGCAACCACGCGCGATCGATATCGATATCAGATGTCGATGTAAATAAAACCATTAAGCAAGCAATTTGCAAGTACTTTCAGCTTGCGACTCTGATATCCTACCCCTCTAGATCTAAATCTCTATAGCTAGCTCTATAGCTAGCTTAACTGTACGCGTACTTACATATACATGTACATGTAAATACTTCTTCCTCCCTCTTCCCGCACGGAAATCCACCCCGGCGCCGACGGCCTGGCCCTGGCCGCTTGATCTCGCGCGGGCCGCCGGGCCGTGCACGTGGCGTCGCCGGCCAGGACTGCTCTCGTGCACGTGCAGTTCGAGTTGTCGCCGCGCCCATCGATATCGGCCCGGCCCCCGCACGAACGGCTCCGGTCCGGGATCGAGCGCGCCGGCCGGGCGGCCGGTCGCGGGGATTCTATGGCCGGCGGGGCGGGGCGCTCCAGCCCCCCCCCCCCTCGCCCCCAACAACATCGCCCCCGCCATATGCATCGCACCCCGCCTGCAGGTCCCCGCCCCGGCCCGTCCCCGCCTGCCCCGTGTCCCCTCCACCTCACTGTCCTCGCCGCGCCGCGCAGAGCTCGCTCCCTCGCCCCGCATCCTTCGTTCGCCCTCTGCAGCGCGCCACCTCCCTCGCCGCCCCGGCCCCCTCCCTCCCGGATCCCCTTCAGGGCGTCCTCGATGCTTACCCCCGCCCTCCCCCTCCCCTCCCCGGACGTCGAGGCTAGGCGCAGCAGGCGGAGCCAGGTCGATCCGGAGCTCCCCGCGGTCGGCCAGCTGGTGCACCCGCGGGTCCTGGCGGCGCCGCCTATGGCTCCGCCCTCCCTGGCTCCGCCCCGTACCCCCCTGAGAATCCCGTACCACCGCGAGCCGGCGGTGCAGCGGGCGCTGCTGGAGGCGCTGGTGGCGGTCTCCAACGCGGCGCAGAGCTGCGAGCACCAGGCCCGCCTCCTCGCCGTTGTTCGCCGTACCCCCGCCCCGCTTCATCCCCCCGGCCTCATCGGCCCGTTCGAGGCGCAGTGGAACGCCCCCGAGTTCACCTCCGCTCTCGGTGCGGCGCGGCGTATCCCCCCCCCCCCCCGTCCTCCGCGGGGGGTATGGGGGCGACAAGGCCGGCAGGGGACACGCTGCACCTGCTGGTGCACTTAAATTGCGAGTCCTGGCGGCGCCGCCCCCCGCCCGGGCGCCCGCTGCCAGGGCGCCCCCCTCGACTCCGCCCCCGCCCGACGTCCGCCGCACCAAGGACCACGTACCCCCACTCCCCGCCCCCCTGCCCGCCCGCGCCTGTACCCCCCGACCGAGCGGCGCCCACCGCAGATCGGCTTCCTCTCCCTCTTCGCGGCCGCCTTCAAGCGGGGCTCCGTACCCCCGTCCCTGGAGGAGCGCCAGGCGGGCGGGGGGGGGGGGGGAGGGGGGGGGGGCGGGTAACCTCGCCGCCCAGGGCCGCGCGGGGTACCCCTTCGGCCCTCACCTCGCGATCGGCGCCGTCCTGCCCCGGCACGCGCCCCGTACCCCCGCCCCCTCCCCCCTTCTTGACACCCGCGCGCTCCGGCAGACGCTGTTGCTGCTGCCGCGGTCGCTGGCGGCGCTCTGGAGCCCCGAGGCGCGTGCCTTGCTCCCGGGGGCCCGCCCTCGCCCTGCGAGTTCGGCGTCCCCTCCGCAACAAAGCCGCCTCGGGTTCCGGCGCCGGCTTCCCGTGAGCCTCGCCGGCGCCCGAGGGGGCCGGGGAGGAGCGGCCGGGCTTCGGGGGCCCGCTGAAGGGCGGGAATGGGGGGGGGCGGGGGGGAGGGGGGGGGGGGGGGGGCGAGCCCCTCCTCGTCCACGAGCTCCGCCTCTGGGTTTAGGGGTCGGCCCCGTACCCCCCGGCCCGTTCCCTCCCCCCCCCCGGGCTCTGCGAGTCCGTCTCCTCTTCGGTCCGGCGTACCCCCCGCGGCCTTCATCCCCCTTCTCACCTTAGCGCAGGCGCGGGGGATGGGCGTCGCCGACGCTGTCGGCGCCGGCGCTGGCGGCGCTGCTGAGCCCCTCCGCCGTGCCCCTCGCCTCCGAGCGCGGCCTCCGCTCCCTCGCCCGACCCAGCCGCTCCCTCGCCCCACCCGGCCCCTCTCCCGACCCGGCAGCGCCGGCGCCGCCACGGCCACTGACGCCGCACGGAAGCCCGCCCCGGCGCCGACGGCCCCGCGCGCCCTGGCCGTGCGCGTCCCTTGCTAGGCTTTCTAAACTTCGACGTTTTGTTATTAATTGCAAGGGGGACGAAGACCGAAGGGCTTCTCCCAGCTTGCTTCCCGTTCCCTCGCTTCAGCCAAAAGTTTTCTATGAGGCCGTTTTCGAGGTCCAGTATGCAACAAAAATGGGGCTTATTCGCGTTCCGATTGGCTCGGTGAACCGGTCAGCCCTCGACTTTCGAGCGTCAGACTCGAGCTCGCGAGAGCTCTCTCGGCTCGGGAAAAGTGGTTTTCGAGGGGAAATTAAAACCAACTTCTCTCTCACTCCTCTAGCTATAGATCTGGGCTCTCCGGGCCTCTAGATCTCCCTCGCGCGGCGCTGCGCTGTCACGCGGCGGTTTTGCATGGCAACCACTTCTCCCTAGCTGTCTCCTCTAAATTTCCTCTTGCTCGCACGATAGCTACGCTGTTAACGTTCTGCCCGGCACCGCAAAACCGCTTTCGCCGCTGCCTGCGCCGCTGATCGCAGCCGAGCATGCGTGGCCGTCCAGACTGTAGTCTTTTGCTGCGCTCAGCGCTAGCAAGCCGGCGACATCGCGTGCGCCGCAGAACCGCGTGCGCCGGCCGAGCACGCCTGCTGGGCCGGGCGCTCTTGTTGCGCTCGGCACCCGGCCAGCAGACTAGTTCGCGCGCGTGCTGCGCACGACGTGCCGCTTGTGCGCTCAGTCGGCGCCCCGCGTGCGCCCCGCGTTTCGCCGCGCGCCTGCGTCCCCGCCGCCTGCCACCCGGCCAGCAGTCCAGCTCGGTTGCTGGGCGCCGGCACGGCGCGCCGCTGCACACCGCTTGCCGCTCGTTACGGTTCTGCCGCGCGCATGTGCGTGCCACTAGGACTCTTTCACTAGATCCCGGTTCCCCCCTTGCACACCCGGCGCGAAAATCGCGGCCGGGCCACTAGTATTCGAGTCCACCTCTACAATATTAATGCAATTGCAAGCGAGAGCGTTATTACTGTATGGCTGTGCTGGAATATTACTACCTACGGGGGACTCGCCTTACCGTAGTCTCTCAAAAACAATTCCGCTGGAATAACAAATCATATAAGGCCGAAAAAGCTGGCAAAACAAAGCTCGCACTAAGTCTCTAATAATTGGCAGGCACTCCTCTACGGGTGGCTCGCCTCTAGATCTCGAAACCATCCGCTGGAATAACAAATCATATTAGGCCGAAACGCTGGCAAAGCAAAGCTCGCGCTAAATCTCGAATAACAGCTGTGTAGGCACTCCTCTAGATCTACACGTGGGATACTCTACAATATTAATGCAAGCGAGAGTACTAGTACTAGTACTAGTCTACATAAATACGCGGCGGGCGACATCATCCTCTGACGGAGACATGGTTAGGCCGGGACGACGACAACGTTGATGTTGCCGTCGGTCTGGCGCAACACGAGGTTCTCGCCGGGCGAAGGGACCAGTCCGGCGTCGCCTGCCGTACGCGTCGCAGCTGCGTTCTCCGGCGGCAGCGCGGAGGGGGTGAAGGCCGGCCGGCCGCGGCCCCCCGCGGCGCGCTCGGCGTCCGTCGGCACGACCTTGACGGACCTCGGTGCTCCAATGCCGCCCATCTCGTTGCAGAGATCCCACTCGCTGCGGTGCAGGCGCCCGCTGGGTCTGCCCACCGCCCGACGGCTCTGCATGCGGTACACCATCACAGCGATTGCGCCGAGGACGATGGCGCCGCCACCGATGCCGACGCACACGCCGACGATTACGGGGACGCTGCTCGGGGCACCGCCCGACGACTGCGCTGGCGTCGCGATCGTCCCCACCGGCAGGACGGTGCCCTGCGACGTGTCGACGATGACGTTCGACATGGACGTGATGGGCTTGCCGTTGATGACGAGGGCGTTGCTGCTGATCTTCGCCTGCAGCGCCTGTACGAAGGCGGCTGGCGTGATGATCGTCCCGGTGGCCGTGTTTAGCTTCACGATGCCGATGTCGAGCTGGATCGGCACGACCTGTAGCAAAGCCCTCCCCGACCCGGCACCGCAGCGGCTTCCTGCTCAGCGGTTGCGTTTGCAGTGCATCGACCGCAACGAAACAGTGCAGACGGACCCTTAATATAGGCCCGGTAGCTATTGTCGGCGTCGCTAAAAGCAGACTGGACTGCTGCGTCGGTGAGGTTGCCGATGAAGGCCTTGCACTCGGCCTGAGAGTTTGCCTGCATTGTGACTGTGAAGGTCGCCACTTCGGTCCGCTCCGGCGTCGGAGAGGGCATGGCGGGCGCTGTGGAGGCTGGAGTCGGCTGTATGAGAGGACTGGGCGACGGGCTGGGTGATAACAAAGGGGTGGACGTCGGTGCGGTTGCATTCGCCGACGGGCTAGGCAACGGAGACGGGCTGAGCGTTGGCACTGTTGCATCTGCCGACGGGCTTGGAGACGGCGACGGGCTGGGCGTTGGCACGGTCACATCTGCCGACGGGCTTGGAGACGGCGACGGGCTGGGCGTTGGCGCGGTTGCATCTGCCGACGGGCTTGGAGACGGCGACGGGCTGGGCGTTGGCGCGGTTGCATCCGCTGACGGGCTTGGAGACGGCGACGGGCTGGGCGTTGGCGCGGTTGCATCTGCCGACGGGCTTGGAGACGGCGACGGGCTGGGCGTTGGCGCAGTCGCATCTGCCGACGGGCTTGGAGACGGCGACGGGCTGGGCGTTGGCGCGGTTGCATCTGCCGACGGGCTTGGAGACGGCGACGGGCTGGGCGTTGGCACGGTCGCATCTGCCGACGGGCTTGGAGACGGCGACGGGCTGGGCGTCGGCGCAGTCGCATCTGCCGACGGGCTTGGAGACGGCGACGGGCTGGGCGTTGGCGCGGTTGCATCTGCCGACGGGCTTGGAGACGGCGACAGGCTGGGCGTTGGCACGGTCGCATCTGCCGACGGGCTTGGAGACGGCGACGGGCTGGGCGTTGGCGCGGTCGCATCTGCCGACGGGCTTGGAGACGGCGACGGGCTCGGCGACGGGCTCGACGACGGCTCAATATCCTCTTTCGTGACTAGGCCGGGCGGGTCCGGCGCTTTCGACACGGTTGCGTTGAATGTCAAGTTGCCGATCGCAGGTTCCTGCTTAAGGACGGATTGGAGCTGAGTGGCGAGCTCATTGACCCTGTTTACATCGGCCTGTTCTGCCGTTGTGCAGTTCACCCCGTTTGCCACGTCCTCGGCAGTGCAGTTGCTGGTTGTCGACGTCGACGTCGACGTGTTCGCAACAATGAGAAACTCGAATATGGTGGTACCGGTGCCAGCGAGCAGTTGGCGACGGCGGCCTGCGTCCTGTACGATCTTTGCGATGCGAATTGAGCTCAGCGGAAGCTTGAGCGTCTCGGAGAGGAACTTTATGAAGGCGTCCGTCGCCAGGTTCCTGTCGGCAATAATATAAAGAGCTTAAGAGCAACGTTAACAACGTATAAGAACATATATAAAAGCTGCGCACAGGTCGCGCTCGTCCTTGATAGCCTGGCAGACGAACGCTGTGGAAATAGGCACGCGTATGCGCAAGATCAGCGGCGGATCATGATCAAATACTTGGCGGGAACCGAAATTAAGGACGAAGGTCGCTTCTTTAAAAAAGCAGCATATATAGGGATGGCATGGAGGCGGCGCGGAACATAAATTGCAAGCAGCGCACCGACGGCAATCGAAGGTTTGATCGTGATCGTGAGCTGCCCAATACCTGGCCATAGGTCACGGTCAAGTGATGCGATTCTAGATCTTCCGGGAGCGAATCAAACAGGTCGCACCGTCCTTGACCACGACATACATTGTGCGAGTTCCGGAGTCCCAATAATGCATACCGCCGGTCGCGCTGCTAGCGCTAGCCGGCACGGGTATGTAGGGCTCGGGCGGCTTGACGAACACGCCCCCTCCAGCAACCCCCAACAATTGAACTACAGGGAACACTTTGATCTCGAACACATCGCCGCGCGTGTAGTTGATGGCAAGAACTGCGGGTCCGGAGGGTCAGAGAAGAGAGTGAACACCGGTACCACAGTAGACAGAGAAATATATAGGCCATGGCCATGGACAGCGCACCAGTGGAGGTGGATGCGCTCAGCGGCGTGATGGTGAGAACCTGGGGGACAGCTTCGCTGAAGCTAATGTTGACGTACTTTGACGCCGGGACTCTGCGAACCAATATATCGATGAGAAGGGAAAGCATCATCATCAAATTAAAAGAAAGAAGGGGCGGACACGAGGTTGAACAAAGACGGCTTCATCCGGCAGTTGGGCACGCCAGGGCAAGCGCCCGTATAGGCCGGCCCCTGCACAATGTCCAGAGCAAGGTCCGAGCCGTGCGCGGCGTACACGCCGACGGGGCCGAGGCGGCGTGTGATTGCGCCCGAGTCGCTACTCTCGATACTGAGAGCAACGTGGTTGAGGGCGGCACTCTTGCACCAGACCGTGTTGGCTGCCGCGACCTCCGTGCATCCTGTTCGCAGAATGCCCTGCACCGTCGGCGCCGAACGACTCCGCATGAAGGGCATCGTCAGCTCGGCCGTGAGGTTTCCACTGGCGACGAAGGCGACGTCGGCGGCCTGCGGGGCCAAAAAGGACTGGTGATTGCTGATGATGGAGCCGCCAGCGACACCGGTGAGCGTGCCGTCCAGGTCCCGCAGGAGGCAGTGCTTCGGGCCGTCGCAGTCCAGATCGCCGCAAAGATCCGGTGTGCGAACCTCCTCTGGAGGTGGAGCGACGAACTGCGCCGAGGGAGGGAGAAGTACTCAGAGACCGACGCGTACGCCGACAGAGGGTCCGACGGTAATACCCACCATAAAAGCATCGTCCGCAACGGAGGTGCGCGCGACACCCGCGAACTCCATTGGAGAGCAGACGTTTATACTGCACGTGCCAGACAATCAGCTTCGGATCCCTGACAGCAAGAGATCTAGAGTCAGAGTCTCGTACCTCGAGGGGCTGCTTGAAATTGCCCGGCTCTTCACACTATCGCGCACAGCAAGGTGTAAGCGTATGCGCAGGCGAGTCCATGCAGGCAGAGGCGCTTGCGAACCCGCACGAGTCAGTCTCGAGGTAGTTCGCAAAGAAAACCGAGTTGAATTTAGTGACCCCCTTGGTGTGCATAGTGGTCGTTGAGACGACGCCCTCGGCCCCAGTGGGCCACGCCAGAGTATCGGCCAGCGGCCTTGTAAATGAAGGTACGAAGAGGCCCACTGTTGGGCGGTCCCAGCCGGCCGCGATGCCGGCAGGCATGTTCGACGGCGCTTGGCTGGCGTCCATCTCCATCGTGCAGTTGCGGTTGCCCGTGTGCCCGACGAAGCTCACGTTTGCGAGCTGTATCAATTTCCCGAATTTCAACTGCGGACGATCGCGAGTTCGGATGCGTCCGTATGCGTACACGCGCGGCGGGCAGAGACAAGCGCGTTCGCGGACGCGCGTGCGCACCACCGCGACGAGGCCGACCTTGTTGTCCACAAGGGAGAGGTCGCTGAAATACATCTCCGGCTCGTTGGCGGAGTTCGACACCGATGAATACAAGCCTACCATGGCACCGGGCAGAAATTAATGCAGGCAGGCTAGCAAGCTTAAGCGCTAGAAAGAGAGGAGATCGAGGCGGACCGAAGTGCCAGTTCTTGTATGCAGCGAACCCCTGCTCGACAGTCAGCAGCAGGCGGCGCAGTACTAGTGCAGGAAGCAGCGGTCGCGCTGATGCGATACCTGCATCTTGGCGCATTTAGCTTGCGAGGCAGATCCCTGCCAATTAAGATTGAGGACGCCGATCAAGCTCGAGTGCGCGACATTGTCGGCGTAGAGGCCTGGATCCTTGTCGTTGCAGTCGGAGGGAACGAGACGGAAGCCGGTGCGCTCGCTGCCGGCGGCGACCTGCGAGCAGCGCTCAGCGTTGGCCATGGTGCAGGAGGATGCAGAGGCCGCACGTTGCGCGCAAAGCTGCCCACAGCCGACTGCTCAACGGAGAACGCGGCGTCGTCTGTGGACGACCGGGCGCCAAACTTGAGGTAAACCGCGAGGTTGTCTGTCACGCTGCACTTCACGCTCGATTTGATGATTATAGCCGAGTTCGAATTGTTGAAAATCGTGTTGTGCGACACGGTCGCGTTCGGAGCCACGCTCAGCGAGATCGCTTTGGAGAGGCCGTCGCGGAAGGAGCAGCGCGTGACTGTTGCAGCCCCACTGCGGAGGTCCTTGAGTTGCAGCGCAATCGAGGATGTCTCGAGGCCGAAGAAGGGCTGCCCTGATCCGCCGAAGGCGACCGAATCCAGGACAACAGACGCACTGGAGCCGGTGACGAGCACACCAGCGGAATTGGAGGCGCGGATTATTACATTTCGAGAAAGTATGCCGACTTCAGCACTGCCACCGCGCGAATGGTTATAAGAGCCAGAGGCCGAGAAATTTTTTAAAGCGAGCGCGCGGCTGCGCACCGCATGTCGAAGTTCTTCGTTATTCCAGGAGTGCTCCACGTGATCGGCGTCATTGTGCCTATATGGCGATACGAGAGCGCCCTGTCCAGAGTGAGCGTAGAGGTAGCACCGCTGACAGACACAGCGGTGACGACAGCCAGGTCGTAGAACGCGGGTTGCCAGTCGCTGGGAGATATGACGATTTCGGCGCCCACTGATCCGGTCCAGTCGCCGTCGACGGTGATGGCCGTAGCTCCAGCGGCGGCGTCCGCAGCAAGGCGCTGAGCGTCCCGCCCGGAAGATCGTGAGCGGAAGCTTAAGACGTACAGTTGCAAGTGAGAGAGCGATGCGCATGCGCCGCGCACCGTCCATGACCGGGCCTGGTTCGGGATCGGCGGCTGGCCGTAGATTGCCAGAGTGCCGTAAACCGTGAGGCCGGGGTTCCCGATAGCGAGCGCCCTCCTCCGTCTCGCACCGCTCGCTGCAGATTCGAATTCAATGTCGACGCTTAGCGCGGCTCTGCGCGCATTGCATGGCGCTCGCACCGGAGCTTATGTTCAAGACGATCTCCGCTTTAGACAAGAACGGGCGCGTGCTGCTGTTACCAATCGTCAGCTTGCCGAGCTCTTTGACCACTATGCTTTGCGCTCTGAGCGACACAGTCATGTTCTTGCCGTCCATGAAGGTGAGCCAGCCGTAGTTGTCGACGGTGACAATGCCAAGCATGGGCGTCACGACGTCCACGGCGACGCCCTGGCCCCCAACGATCGTGACGTCCTGGCCCGCCGTGACCGAGCCGAACACGCTGGACCAGGGAACGAAGCCCCCGACGATAGGCGCAGGAGTGGGTGTCGCCCAGTTGTACGGAGGGCACCTGGGGACAACTTCAGTTGAGACAGCCCGCGCGCGGGGGAGGCCGGGGCTTGCCTGTCGCAGTCGCTGACGCCCTGAGGCCGGGGACACGCGTGCGCCAACAAATTGTACCAGGACGTCGGCTTGCCGAGCGACGATCCGACGTCAAGCACCCACGAACCATCGGTGGCGCTGATGTTCGCGTTGGTACCACCGACGGTGCTGCCGAGGGCTTCGTCGGTGGTCACGGGCCGGATCTCGACGTATGTTGTGGAGTCGGGACTTGCGCGAGACACGTGGATGTGGTCGTACAAAACCGCGGGGACCGACCACCTGCGCGGCTGTGAGCCGTGCACACCGGAACGCGGAGGCTGGGGCCGGCACACCAGTCCATGATAAGTCGGATCACCTCTCCAACCTGCGGCGGAATCCGAAGACCGGCCTCGGCGAGCCAGCAGCACGGCATTGGGAGGGGAGGCGCACGTTGAACAGGACCGTTCGGATGTTCAAGGACGTCGGCAACGCCACCGGGTTGTCGTTGATAGCACGGTCCTGGTTATTGTCCACCTGCGACGCGCACGCTCGGGGGTCCGCCGCAGCATGCATATGCTGGCGCGGCGTGCGCATGCGCTTGCGCACCTGGATCGCATAGGACTTGCCCACCTTGCCCTGCGCGTGCGGGTACGCGCGTTGAGAGTGAGAGGGGCCTGGGTATGGACCGTGCGAGCTCTAGAACGTTAACAGATTGCAAAGAACGGACGAGGAAGAAATAATGCTGCTGCGCGGCGCCAGTGTAGGTAGGGCGGAGCTGCAGCTGCGCGCGGCACGTCGAGGAATCAGCGGCGGTACAAAGAATCGACCAACTGCAAATTCAATACGGACGCACGTTCAAGCACGCGACAGAGATCACAGCATTTGTGCTGGGATCCGCGACGAGCAGATCATAGCACGTTGAGCCGCTACTGTAGACCGTCGTTGGGGCGAGAGACCTGCGAAGGGCACGCGCTTGCTTCCTTCGGCTCCTGTGCACGAACAGTAAAACACGCACTTGAACACGACGCGCTGGAAGGTGGGACCCGTGCAGACAGAGCCGCTCACGAATGCCGCAGGCCGCGAGCACTCGCTGTAAGCATCGGTGAGGTTCGTCGTCTCTGCACACAGTGCATAACGACGGTCAGCTGCAGATCTAGACCTGGCGGCGACAACGCATGCATGGCGAGGCATGCGCACCGACGACGGACGCATTCACAGTCCCCGTCAAAGTGCCGTCACGGTCAACGAGGACACCAAGCCCTGGTCTGCTCTCAGCGCAGAATCGAAGCAGCGCAGAAGACAGAAGGCGGACCGACGCCTGTATAAGACTCGAACTGGGCCTTCGCTGTCACAGTGTTGAAGCTCAGAGCCTGAGTCCACACGTTGAAGCCGTCGCGCGCGATCGGCCTGCGTTGGAGGGCGAGATCAGGCCGGAGAGTACATGCACGGGATGGCAGCTGAACGCGCGTTTTGGTGCCGGCCCAGATGGCGACGGGCAGATTCTGGAACTCGACATTCGAGAGAGTCGAGCCGTACGACACAGTGACAGCCACGCCCGCTTGCGGCGTGAAACTGCTGCTGTGTGCACTCTTGCCGACAACGAGCATGTTCTCGAAGCGCAGAATGTTGTCTCTCTCGGATGTGCCGACTGGGGTGACTGCAAAACAGACTCAACGGGAGGGGGCCGGGGCGACCGCGCGCGTGCGACGACATGTACAAGGCACGCACCCGCGTCGAGGTCGTCGTCGTTCCACTTGCGGCCGGGGACGGGTGCCCAGTACTCGACGCCGAGCTTTTTGCAGTCGACAAGCTTGAAATTCTGGCCTGAAGGGTCACAAGCTCGACAAACGAGGGTGCGGGCCGGGAGCGCGCACGCTGTAGGTCGTCCACGCGACGGATTTGCTGTTGACGCAAGTATCCTGGACCGCGTACGCCGTGAAGTTGGTCACCTTGTTCTGCAGCGCCGAGGAGGAGGGAGGAGTGCTCCCGCCTTGGGCGAGCTCCGAGTCAGTACTTGCTGCACTCCAATGTATACGCTGCAGCGGACGCACATGCTTTGTCCGTAAGGTATTCAGTGCTAGGTGCCATGTTTTCGACGAAAAGGCCGTAAGCGACTTGCGAGTGGGCCTGCATTTACGTGAGGGCACGAGGCAAACGATGCATTTACACAGAGATTGTATGCGAACGGTATTGTTGGCAAACTCGGCAATGTACCCGAATTTCTGGCAGGTTGCGGAGCCTGCCACCAAATCCGGATTTGAGTTCCTGAAGATCGATTAGATACGAAGACATTACTCTGCACTATACTCGCGAATCGAATGGGAGCTTCACGCACACGTCCGAGAGCCAGAACCCATATTCGCCGCCGACTGCCACGTTGTTTCGGACGTAGTTCGTGGGGTGCAGCATCGAGAAGCCGGCCTGCCCGCGCGCCGTTCAGTACTAATTGGCATGCAGTGCTGCCGCGTATAATATGGCGTGCGGGTACGCGCCGGTGTCTCGTCGGGGCCACTAAGCGCCTGTGTGGTAATGAACCTCGCGGCCAGGTTGCCGTCAAACACGTTCCTGAGCGATCGCGTGAGCCGTCGGCGCCCGCACACGGCTGCTCTATAGGCTTAAGGGTTGGGGTTGCACTTCCGCTCGGTGCCGAATGCGGTAAAGAACGCGTGCCCCTCGATTTTATCTGCGCCGCAGGGGTGATCACGAGCGCGCGCGCAACGGCAGCGTCACAGAGCTCGAGGCCGCCGGGCGCGCTATAATTAACCTCTTTTTAATATTTTTAAAATGCACTATAACACATTATAGTAGTTCTATTAAAAACGTTCTTAAGAGAAAATAACGCACATGCGACGTTGCGGAGGATGCGGAGACCGCTGACGTTGTCGGCCGCCCCCACGGCCCGATTCCAGCTCTGGTGAATGGCGCAGCCCTGCCATGCGCGTTATAAATTACAGGGAGAGGCTGGCCGCGAGTCGGGCGCGAAGGACGGGCCTTGACGTAGGACTTGGACTGATCGCCCACCGTCCACACGGACATGGTGTACATGCCGGGATGGAAGGCGCAGATGCGCTGCTGACCCGTGTTGTAGAACTCGACATTCTCGATCTGCGCCCGGCATTCGTCTCTCCTGCCGGCAGCCGGGCGCACGGTGGACTTCCGCACCCGAGTGATGGATGCGGTCCCCGCGTTGGCGAGCGACTTGAAAGCAGCGCCAAAACGGTTCTGCTCAGAGCTGATCTTCTCGCCGCGGAACCTGCTCAACGCTCAGATCTCAAATGGCTCAGGTTGATGAGCGATGCGAGGCGATGGTTGATCACGCACACAATGTTGCGGGTCAGGTACATAACTTCCGCCCGCCTGCACACAGCATTAAGCGTCTTGAAAACTGCATGCACGCTGGGGCACTCGAACTCGGGGGCTCAGAGATGGCGCGCACATATCGACAGTGTGGCTGCCGTACGTCTCGACCACGCCGAGATGCTTGAATTCGAGTGGCTTGCTTAGCGTAAGCGTCTTGCGGTCAGCGGAGATAGCTGTGATGTTCCGCTCTTCGCTTTCCTTGGTGCCATCAAAGCCAGTGCCGGCAATCTAGATAGGTGCGACCGGAGCGTCAGGTGGCGCACAGCAGCAGCCCCAGCCCGCCCGCCTACCGCCAGCAGGCCGCCAACGTCCCAGTCGACGGCTTCGATGAGCGTGATTTGCAGTGCGCCAGCGGTCGCGGTCGCGGCGAGCTTTGTCCAGGGCAGCTTCGGCACGCCGTGCATGTCGACGACGCCTCCGCGCTGAGCTAGCACCTTGGCGCCATACTTCGGGAGCTGCGCATGCCGCGGGCGTCGGCTTTCAGCCGCGGCCTCGGCCGGCGATCTCCGGCGCGCACCTCGGGCATTCCGGGGGACCCGTTCATCTGGATGATGCACTTGTGCGTGAACGGCGCCTCCTCCGTTCCAATTTGAAGCTTCGCTTTCGAATTGCGGAGCAAAATCCATTCCGCTTGGATCTGCGGGCAGGTGCCGTGAGCACGCGTCGCGGATTGTGGCAGCGGCCTTAAGCTCGGCCTTGGTGCAGACAAAGAAATCTTGCGTGTCCTCAACGACGAGAGTGCCTGTATTCGTACGGCACAGTCAGAGGCAGTTGCGCGGACAAACATCGCCAATCGAGCCCTATAGCTATCTATTCCGCTGCAGTTAGGACCTGCCTTCGATGAGGATGAGGCGGAGTACGGCCGGCTGCACGTCCATAAAGATAATCTGGCCCGCTAGAATGACCTGCGCAAGCGGGCAGTTGCCAAATCATGAGATCAGCCCGGCTGGCCAACATGCATGAAAGTACGCACCACGCTCTCGCCATCGGCCGGCGGGTCCAAGCCACCCCAGGTTGATTTACGACTCCACAAATCGGCGAAGACTTGCAGGCGAGGTCAGCTACGCAAGGAGAACAAGGGCGGGCGAGCAGCTTACCGTAAGTCTGGCCTGGAGCAACTGTGGCGTACCCTTTGCCGGGGACGAGTACAGCTGGCGCCGCGGCCGTGCCGTTCGTGCAGCCGGAGCGTGCCCGGCAGACGATCACGGTGTCGTTTGCCTGCCGCCAGCGTTAGCGCAGACACAGCCGGCTGCACGCGAGCTATATGTAGCCAGGGGTCGACTCACCGACTGGACGTCGCACGGAATTAGACAGTTTGTAAGCGTGATGCTTGTGGGCCAGGAGCCGTCGTAGCCGACAAGTCCGCTGCCTATCATCGTGATGCGCGTTCCGCCAGCGGTCGAGCCCCGCGAGGGACTGATCGAAGTAATCGTGGGCGCGCCCGCGGAGTTTGAGTAGGCGAAGCCAGGGTAGAAGGTGGTCGTGTTGGCGCCGACGCCTCCTCTCGCAGCCACAGATAATTTGATGGGGCAGTTGGCAGAGGAGTTGTACTCCGAATCGGTCGGCTTTAAAGATCCAGTCATGCAGATCTACCCAAGGCTCGAGATCAGAGCGAGCCTACAAAAAGTGCGCGAAGACAGATGTGTACCAGAGTGCTGGCGTTGCCCGAGCTGACGGGGCAGGAGATGCCGCAGACTGTCACGGTAGTGTTCACGTCGTCGAAGCCCGAGCCCACGAGGGTCAGCGACATCCCTGCCCAGCCGAGTCGTCAGCTCGGGCTCAGGGGTGCACGTGGATGGAAAATCGGGGGCGCAGCGTACCCCCCGCGAAAGGCGATGCGAGCGGGAAGGCGGAGGCGAGCTCCAGTAGGACATTGATCTTCCCGTCCGAGTATGCGCTAGGGAAGTACGCCAGACCGCGGAAGGGTAAGAGCAAGGCAAGGGCTTGGCCCGAGCCGGCTCTGGCCACCGGCTGCATGGTGAAGACGAGAGTTCCGGACAAGGCGGAGGAGGCAGTAAGAGGCGTCGATGCCGATCCGACATAGAGGAGGGCGTTGGCGACGAGGTACGTGTAGTTCGTGCCGAATTGCGAGCCCTTCAACGTCACCGTGTCGCCCGCACGAGCTTGTTTCGGCGCAATTGCTGCAGTGCTGTGGTCGACGAGCGGCGTGGAGAGATAATTGTAAGTAAACGTTGATGGAGTGTTGGCAGTGAGGCCGTTGACGGAGATCGATATGCTGAATACAAAGTTGGTGGAGATGTCAACGGTTGCGGCAGTGGCGCCAGGCGATGCTGGCAAGATGAACGTCAGCTGCTTCGTCGTCGCCGACAGGACGCTTGCCGTCCTTTTGACGCCGACAGCGGCAGCTGGCGAAGTCCCTGTCATAGACACCACGGCTTTCTTGCTAAGGCCCTCGCCGTTGACGGTGAAGGTAGCCCCTCCAAACTGGCTGCCCACCATGGTGAGGGTGCCACTGGGCTGCAGGATGCCCGAGGGTTTTATGGTGAGCGAGTAGGTGAAATTTCTCGCGGGGCTCGGCTGCGAACGCGACACGGGTCCCCTCGTCGGCGGCGGTCAGCGCGGCGCGAGCGAGGCGGCCGAACCTGCAGTGCCAGGCCGATGTTGTCCATGGCCACCTGGATGGGCCACGAGCCAGCCTCGCCAGCGCCCAGCGTGCACGCGATGTACTCCTCTCTCGCATCCGTCACGACACACTGCGCGACGTGTGGGTCGGCGGCACCAAGTGCGAAGGCATGCCGAACGGTGTGCGCACCGGCGCAGTGCCGATCGTCACGGTAAAGCCTGCGCGCGCCAGCATATGTCAGTGACATTGGCGGAAACGAACCTTGCTCTAGAAGCTGAAGCCAGCTGGCCCTCGTTCACGCGCCTGCTTTCTCAAGTGTTGGAAACGTGCCGTAGATCGTCAGCAGGTCGCCATCCACCCCGCTGATGCACGAGGTCCGTCAGAAAGGGCGCGGAGGAACTAACATGCAACCTCTGCGGGCAGCACCTGTTGGAGGTGAAGTTCGTGATCTGCGGTATGCCAGCTGCTGTGATGTTGACCTGGCAGGATGTGATCGCGTCCGAACAAATAAACCTCGAGCCCGTGATGCTGCGCGTATAGCTCAGATAAGTGTGATTGAGGCGTTGAACGGCACATAAGAGCGAACCGGCTGATGGTAAACATCCCAATGGCCGTCGAAGGGATGACAGGCGCCTGCGGGGTGCGCGGTGAGCGGCAAAAACGTGCCAACGTCCAGTAGCTATATATATAGTATATCTACGGCGCTCACCCTGCAGGCGATCTGATCCGCCAAAAAAAGGTTTACACCGCAGTACGCTAACACGCCGTTGTTTCCGGCATCTGTGCCTATGAGGACCACGAGCGCGTCCGTCGGGGAGATGCCATCGAGGAAGACCTTTCGCGATCGATGCACTCGATCAGCTCAGGAACTCCCGCGTAACTGTGGGGAAGATGCATATGCACCTGGTGCGAGATGTTCATGCGCAGATTAAGGCCGCCGTTGACGCTTGCCTTGCCCGAGTTGATGCTGAGAATCTCGGCCGCGTAACGGAATGTGAGCTGGGCGGTGTTGTTGGCCAGGCCGACTGTGGGGAAGTTGACGGACACGAGGCCGGGCCCCAGGATCGCGGCGTTTGCCACGCATTCGATCGAGTGATCGTCCCACGCCGTGACGTTGCAGGCCGCATCGCCGAATTTCACGACAGGGTCCGTCGCGGCCAACAGCTGCCGCCGCTGGCCGGCCGGAAAGTTCGCGCCAGTGATCGTCACGATGCTGCCCAAGCTTCCAGCTGCTGGCGAAAGCGCGTACAGGACCGGCGTCTTTGCTGTAGGGCAATCTGAGCCAGCGTACAACGTTAACGAGGCTCATTCGCTCACTGACCTGGGTCGAATGCGAACGATACGCTCTGCGGGAAGGTGACGGAAACCGCCCCGAAGACGGCCGATCCCATCGGGACGGCGACCCCGCTTCTCTTGATGGACGCCGACGGGAACAGCGTGCAGACGAAAGCGGACACGCTTGTCGAGTCTGTGACGCACTGCGAGGTCGTTGTGGGGGAAGAAGAGGCGACGAGCGTGATCGAGTTCAGAGTTGAGGCGTTGGTAGGGAAGCCCGCGCCTGTGAGCGTGATTCGCTGGCCGCCGAACAACGATCCGCTGCTTGGCGAGATCGCGGTGACAGCCGTCGAGACTGTTAGAGTGACGGAGGAGGAAGCGATGCCGTAGTCAGGAACTGTGACGGCGACGGGCAGCTGGGTGGAGCCAGCCGGCAGTGCGGTCTGCATGTCGCAGACTAGTGACGCGGCCGTAGAGGTTGGTCGTGCCACGCAGGGTAGGCCTCCGACCGTCGCGACTGCGTCGACGGCGCCCGAGTCCCCGCGCATGCCCCCAAAGTTCGTTCCGCTGATGGTGAACGTCAACAGCTCGCCGAAGTCTCCGCAGGTGGCAGGATTGATCGCCGTCACGGTGGGTGTCTTGGCTGCAGACAGTGTCAGCTGCTGCGCCTGAGGGGAGTACTAGCGGGCGTGTGTGAGCGCACCAGAGTCGATGACTAGCTTCGTGGCAACGTTGGCAGTTTGCCCAGCAAGGGCGACCGAGACCGTGTACCCGCCCGCATCAGCCGTCATGGCCGCTGCAAAGCGAGCGGCCAGTCAGGGGCAGAGGCGGTCCGGCGCTGCGGGCATCGCTTATAAATGAGCACACGAGTCTTGCAGACGAGCTTGCTGTAAGTACTGGATGCGACGGTGCAGACACTGCTGCCGATGAGGACGCTGACGTCGGAGAGGCGGAAAAGAGGCCCCATGGCCTCGCCAGTGATTGTGAGGGACGCCCCGCCCAGCGTGCCGGACGTCGTTGTGGACAGGCCCGTCGCCGCTGCCGAAGACCGTCGGGAAACAAAATTGCGAAGCCGGATGGAGGGGAAAGAAGCGGGCCGGCCGGATAGGAAAAGGCAGAGATCTAGAGCGGGCAAGGGGCCATGGTTGCAGGCAAGGGGCCGTGGCAAGGTGGGGTGGTGGGAGAGAGGATGGGGAAGAGGGGAAGTCGCACCGAGGTTGTACGTAAACTGAAAGTTCCCAGTCGCATAGCCATATTTTAACACGGACAGCGTGATGCTGTAGGTACCCGCTGCAGCCTGCAGTGGAATGTCAGTTATCTGCAGGTGGCGTGCACACGGAGGGCCAACCTGCGGCGCGCTGCAGGCGACGCTGGTCTTGGAAGCGGTCGTGATCTAATCATGAGGAGTGGCAGTGAGCGAGTGCGATCAGCACACTTGCACGTGGAATGCGCAGGCCGCACGGTGCAGGGGACAGGCTCAGGGGTCGGGTAGGGTGTCGGCGAGGGCGTCGGCGTCGGTGTCGCCGCGGCGACAGGGGGGGTGGGCGAGGGCGAGGGCGAAGGGGTTGGCGTGGGCGTGTAAGTGACCGGCGGCTTGACGTTTTTCTGCGGCGCGAGGTCAGCTGGCGCTGGCGGTGGGGGCCTGCAGCTGGCCA
Source organism: Cyanophora paradoxa (assembly GCA_004431415.1). Taxonomy (NCBI): domain Eukaryota; class Glaucocystophyceae; order Cyanophorales; family Cyanophoraceae; genus Cyanophora; species Cyanophora paradoxa. Next base: position 54,352 of record QPMI01000658.1, read on the forward strand.
GGCTCCAGACGTCGACGGTGGGCGTGCCAAGAACAGGTCAGTGTCGCCGTTAGGCGGGTCCCCGACATTGCAGCCGAGCTGCACGCAAGGGCCTCACGAAATAGCGAGATACGTATACGAGCGTACAGCTAGACGCACCAATGAGCTCTCCAGATCGAGCGACTCGTAGACCTGCGGGAAGATCAAGAAGGCATCGGCCGCTCGGCGCGGGGCAAAGTGCGTCGGCGCGCACGACGTAGAGGGTCTGAGTGGCGGGGTCTGCCGCAGTGCGCCACGCGGGCGAGGGCGTCGGCGGGAGACATATATATACGAGGCAGAGGGGGGCTGGCGCGGGCGCACTGAATGCGACGCCCATGCCGTAGTAGTCGCTGGCGTCCCACACTAGGCACGTGAAATGGCCCACCATGTTCGTCAGCCCCGCTTTGACCCAGGCCGTCTCGAAGTCGTAGTAGTTCACCTTGAATGATATGAGGAAATTTGGTCAGAATACATATGGGCGACACGCCTAATTTGAAGGCGTAGAGTGCGCGGCTGCGCACCTCGTTGTACCATGACTGCAGGGCTTCAAAGCCCTTGGTAAGGATATCGTCCGCATCGATGTCGGCGATCGACGCGACGCCATAGAAACCGCCTCGCTGCATGCGCAGGTTCTCGCCTGCACAACCCCGCCCGGTATCGATAAGCTCGCGGCCAGGCGCCGGTGCGGTGTGGAGAAATCACCGTAGCGCGTATTGGTGCCTACTTCATTGCTGTGCGGGGTACTGGTCAGGGCCAAGGCGAAGAGCGCGGCGGGGAGCGTGGATTGGGATCGCACCTGTGCTGCATCATCGACTCGTCACGAAGCTTCTCCGCCCAGCTGCAAATGCGCCGCCGTTAGAGTGCCGCGGCCCCCTCGCAATTGCAGCTGCGCATGCGCGCTGCAGGACACTCACTACTGAGCGAACGCAGCCGTTTTGTCGTGCCAAACGAGGCCCTTAGAGCCATGCACGGCGCGCAGTTTGTTGACGTAATTCTGCAAACGGCGGTCGCGGCGGTGAGCAGCGCCGACGCGACGCAAGCGGCGGGTGCAGGGCGCGAGCGTTGCTTGCCGTGAGCTCGATCTGCTGAGACGCCGTATAGTACGAGACGTAATTCTTCGGCGTCACCCAGGGCGCGCTGGGGTAGTATTTGTTCGTGTCATCCCAAGCCCAGGTGGTCAGAAGGTGGCGCCGACTGGGGTGCTGGAACGCAGAGGTCGCTGCCGCCGATGGCATGTGGTTGGGCAGCCACGGGACGCGCGCGACGCCTTCGGACTTCTCGTCAAAGGCTGATTTCGGCGCGTCGTAATCGCGGAGCATGTCTCCTTCGAGCTCGTCAGGCTGCGGTTTCAGCGGCCGGGCTATTCTGATAGTCGAGGGGTGCGGGACGCCAAATTCCCGGGCGAACGCGGTGTCGACACCAACGTTAACGGCGCGCTGCGCCGCGTGATCGGACTCTGCATCCCGACCCTCGCCAATTGCAAGCAGACGCCTCTGCGACGACGGGTAGTAGGGCGCGCCGTAGTCCGTCTGCATTGTCACTGAGACGTCGTAGATCGTGAGGTCGTCGACGAAAGAGCCCGCAAATGTGATCGTGTCGGCAGCCTTGCCGGACGTCTTGTCTGTCGAGCTGACGACGGGCGTAACATCTGCGGGCCACGTTGGCGAGGGACGAGAATGCCGGGGGGCGCGCGGACCGCCCGAGTAGTCAAAGCCGCAGGTGCTGTTGCTGAGCGCGTCGCGCGCACAGCCGGCTGGGATCCCGTTGGTGCGGACGGAGAGCTGCGGTCGGGTCTCTGCGGGCCGTTTTAAGCTTGGCTCACGGGCTACGCGTAAATCGCAAGCTGTGTTGGAGCGCCAGCGCACCGACGGTGGCGACAAACTCTCCGGGAAGCGTACTGTAAAACAGGCCACCAGGTGAAGTCTTGGACACGCTGTAGGTTCCGCCGTCGGTGAGCGAGGAGAGGTACACTGTCGTAAGAGCGAGGTCGCCAGGCAGGTTCTGGAACTCGATCTGCAGGACCACGAGTCGGCGAAGAGGAAATAAATGTTTATAAGCGCGAAATTGCAGCTGACGTCGAAGATTTGCGTGAAGCAGGGGCCGGTGCGGTTCACAGCGACCTTGAGACCCTTGGCTTCGAAGGCAGCCACGACTTGCGCGGCGGTCGACTCGATGTCGATCGGGTTTGTCGTGTAGCCGCCCGCCGAGAAGCTGATCTGGCCGCCAACGAAGCTTGTGGCGGCGTCGGTCGAAGACGTCGCGGTGATGCCCGCCGGCGGGGTGACGGAGAGAGTGCCCCCGGCCTGGCACGTTTTCAGGTTGATGATGAAATCGTTGCCGCTCTTCGCGACTGAAGAGCCCTGAACCCATCGCTTGGGGTACCTGTACGTTGCCTGCGTCAAAGGGGCGCGCGCACATGCGGTGCACTAGTATTAAGCGATCGAGAGCGTCTATGCGCACGCCGACACGGAAAATTCATCAATCCAATAATCCCCGCTTGGACGAGTGCAGGAAACGCTGCATGGCTCTGTGCGCAGGTCAAACCGATCGATATCGAAGCCGATCGCGGCTGAAATATCATGATCAATACAAGAAGCCGCTCACGATCAAAAAGGATAGCGGTGATGAGAGGCGAATATCCGAGTGCGTTCTTCAGTTGCTTGTCGAGATCGGTGCACTGCCGGCAAGAAAATCACGGAGTAAGCTTGAAGTCACGTCGAGGAAGCTTAAGCTTTCGGGATCGAAAGTACCGTATAATGCCAATTGCCGTCATTGATTATACCGCCCCAGGAGGCGATCTTTGCACTGTTGACGTCCGCGGTATTCAGCGGGATGTTGAACTGCGCATGCCACGATAATTAAATATAAGACGATCGAAGTCACAGAAGGAACTCGTGCGAGCTCCCTCTCAATTCGAGTGCAAAGCACGCACCTCAACGCTCCGCCAAGAGCCCCCGACTTGTACTGCGGGCAAAAGATTAATGACGCTTGTGTATTGCAATTGCAAAGGCGCCTCGTATTCGTAGCTGCATGCACAGGCGCACTTTTCATGTTCGATATCGACCCCGATGGCACCTGTGATGCATGCACGTGAGAATTTGAAGCCACAGCACGTGTGTGCATGTAAACCACTCGCCTTGTAGGCCATGCACATGAGTGGGTATATGCTGGTGTTGAAGGAGACGGCGCCGTTCGACGACTCGAAGAGGCGCGTCTGAAGGGCGAGGCAAGCGTCAGCAGCGCGCCAAATTCGAACGCGAACCCGGAACGCGGAGGAGGAGACGCGCCGACTGGGAGTTGATGTGCAGGGACTTCGAGCCCTTGTACGGCGCGGTCGTCACTTTCTGCGGTTGTGCACATGAGAAATGCACGAGCTTCGCGAACGGTAATGGTTCCAGATCTCCACCTCGGCAACACCGCCCAAGTTGCGGATGGTCATCGGCGTATTCTCAGTTTTCGGGTGGATCGTCGTAACATCGTCCTCGAGGCCGTCGTGGATCTGCAGCGCGCGGTGGTCATGATCAGCCGCCGGGTGCACTTGTACATGTGCGCTACTATGAAAACCAATTGCAAGGCAGCACGCACAAAGAACTCGTGCAGATACAGTTCGTCCGAAACGGAGTAGGCGCTGCCTCCCCCGGTCGCGCTCGAGATCGAGTAGTCCGTGACGTACCTGCGAATTGCGATTGTTTATGAGCATGATCACCCCCTCGTTCCAAAAAGGCAGAGAGAAGGCGCGCACTCAATAGCCGTCTGCATCTGCGCCGCAGTGGAGCTGACGGGCAGCGCGTAGCTCCGGCTGCCGTACGTGACGGTCATGTTGCTGGAAGAAGTGCCGCTGAGAGTAATCTTGCGGACATCGCCCGCTGGCGCGTCCCAAACGACAACTCTCTGCTCAGATCATATATATATAGCACGTAAGCCAGAGGGGACAGAGCGTGGCGCGGGCCGCCGACCTGGCGCTCGTCGACACCGGCAGACGAGCCTGCCCTGTTCAGAGTCGTGTTGCCCATCAGCATTCCGATGTTGTGGTGCCCATTTCCTCCGGTATTTGCGCAGTAGCTCTCGAAGTACAGCTTGTCGCCGGCGTTGAGAGTGTACCTGCTCGTTTTCTGCGCTGCGCATCAGCGATGTGCGTGAACGCGAGCACAGAAGAGCTGCCTGGGATCCGTATTTCCAATAGTCGCGGGAGCTCGAGTAGTCAGGGACGAATGCGACCTTGGCGATGCTGCCGGGCGAATCGCCCATCCACAGCTCCCCGGCGTTGTCAGTGTCTGCGAGAGCGTTACGCCACTGCGGCGCGGGCGAGAGGGCACAGAGTGCTTGCCCAGAAAGAACGTGTAGGCCGACGTTTTCGGCGCGACGAACCAGCCGCTGAAGCGCTCCGTGTAAACGTTCTGGGGGATGGAGGGTCGCGATTACGACTGGACAATTGCAAAGAGAGGCAACGTGGCCGCACGCTGGTATCCGGCGTCGCGACGCGAGCCACCTGGACTTGCAGCAGGTCGGGCGAGCCGGGGAACGCTGGGCTCGCCTTCAGGCTTGCGATGGAGTTGATTCCATACCACCTGCCGACGGGAATGATCAGTGATCATTAAGGTAGCGCCAAAGCTTCGCGATCGATGCTCGCGATCGCCGCACGCCTCTCCAAGCGGAACCCTCGAGGGCCAGAGAAGTGCGTGCTGCTGGTGCCCGCAGCCGACGTGCCGGGCCGCGTCTGGCACACAATCACCTCATAGCTCGAGAAGACGACGGGACAAGCGACGCCCGCGACAGTGACAGAGTTCAAGCTGGCCACGGGAGAGAAGCTGGAGCCCGCGATCTGCACAGGAGGTCAGGCTAGCGGCACGCGATCGCGAGAGCGAGCGCAGGAAGGTCGCGGACCGTCAAGAGGAGCCCTCCAGCGGTGGAAGAGAGGCTTCCGGAGATCGACTGGACGAGGGGGACGATCTGCGGAGCAGTGAAAGTGAGCTACTCGCGCGCGCGAGGGGCGCGGCGGGCTGAAACCCGCCTGGAAACTGTAGAGCACGCCGTTCGCGTCGGGCAACAGGAATGACGGGCCGATTGTCGCTTGTCCACCTTCATCATGAGCCCGAATGGTTATGTTGTAGGAGCCTTGCGATGCGAATCGATATCGGACCCGAGCAGCGTGAGCCCGCGGACCGGGCGCCACAGTTTCGTATGTGGGCGGGGGGTGCACCGGCGGATGCAAGCCCCACCCTGGCTTTCATCGAGCTGCGCCAAGCTTGAGTGTCAGCTCAAGAGCTGGAAGGCCCCTTCAAATGGGGGAGGGGAAATAATGAGGACGACAGCGGCCGCGGACCTTCTGTACGTATTTTCTTGGACGCTGTTCTCTGCAACCGCAATGCTTCGTGATCAGCGCGGGAATCGAAGGCGCGCGTGGATGCAGAGCGAAAAAGGGTGGCTCGCCAAACATGTAGAAATCCTTGTTCGGTGCCGTTCTGAGGCGACGCGCGCGTGGCCGCTGGCGTCGGCGGGGGAAACAGCTCCGCGGCAACGGCAACGGGGAAAAGCCCACAACCAAAAGCGCACAGATTGGTGAGCGACATGAACCCGTCGTTTACTTTGATTTCAAGCTTCCTGTTCTCAAGATCCGCCCTGTTCGCGTGCGCAGCCGAAGTCGGAATTCGCGATCAGCGGGTCATGATCATGATCAGAGCGCTCGCGGTCGCACCTCCAAAAGAAATGAGTTCCGCCGGCGCCGTTCTTCAATTCGAACTGCTCTTTTATGTGAGCATTGACGATGCTTCGAGTTGGGAGGGAGGCGGTGGCCGCGCTTAAGTACCATCATAATGTCGCCGAGCATGCCGGCGGGAGGGTTGAGAAACGACACGCTTGGCGTTTTGGCTGCCAATGCATATGCATGGGAAGCTGCGCAAGCGAGAGAAGACAGGCACCGCATGCGCACATGCCAGGTACTGAAAGGCGCCCGCCTTGGTCGTGTACGAGCTCGAGGTCAGTGAACCAATAGCGAGGAGCAGCTTGGCAGCGGCGGCGGGGCCTTGGTCCACGATGACCGTCACGGCTAGGGCCTGCCCGCATGCATGTGCGAATGAGGCCCAGGTCACTCGCTGCGCATGCCCGAGGCCGAGCGCCGCGGCGCGCCGCGCACCGCAGTCTCGCCTGCGGCGCTGGCAGGCGTGTGGCAATAGATTTTCGTCGTCGTCGTCACGGCCGTATCCTGCGGGTTTTCGTTTTAATTTCCCCACATCCACACCCGAGCTATCCGTCACCGATACCGAATAGCGCACGCCCCGCATGGCAAATGCGCACCACGGCGCACTCATCGCCGGTGGGGCCGCCAATGAGGACGGCGTCCATGCTGAGCGTCGCAATCGGACGCGCGGGCGTAAGATTTGACAACGGAATGGTCAACTCACTCGGCGCCTGCACCTCGTGAAGGAGCCGTCGTAGGCAGAGAAACCGGTCCCCGTAATTGTGAGGAGCGTGCCACCTGCTATGGACCCAACTGCAACGGAGCCTGACATTGTAGATGCCGTGACGGTCGTAATGGCTGGCGAGAACAAGTTGCGATTGTGGAGGGCAGTTAGAGCATGTCGGGTGCATGCATCCGTACAAATATTCGAATTCAATATGCACTTGGCGCGGCCGTGGACGTCGACGCGGAGAACGCCAGGATGACGCAAAGCCCGATCGCGACCAGCTGCAGAAGCGCCATGTGCATGCGGCTCATGTGTACGGATGGCGCTCGGCTTGCACTTGAACGTACGCGTACGCGTGGCCGTACGCGTGCCCCATCCGTCATAACCAGCGTTCTGGATGCCATGGGCACGGCCACTAAACAGCCCGGCCTGGCGCCTGGCGGGCACTGGCAGTGACCGCGACCCACAGCGCTGCAACTGCAGTGCAGGTGCAAATGCAGTGTCAACTCGGACTCGGGGAGTCAACTGCAGTGCAGCCTGTGCAGGTGTATATGCGAGTATCCTGCTGTGAGCTCGAGGCTGTGTCGCCGCTGTGACCGTGACGCACCGTGGTCCGTGGCACGCGCTATTACGTCTACCGGAGTAGTATCATAGTATATACGTACGTAAGACGTTTTACGTACTAGTACTACGCGATACGGTAGTACTGTAAAGCAGGAATTCGAAGTCGGGAGACTCGGCCCCGAGTCGGGACTCGGGACTCCGGGACCCGGGAGTCGCGATCGAGTCGGGAGTCGGGACTCGGGACTCCGCTACAAGTTATTTGGAACCGTGTGGCTTTCCGCCATAGTAACTTTTCAAGTTTCCCAGCCTAGAAACTCGGGCCTTAACTTATAATTACGGCGTCCCGTGTAACACATAAATACTGGACTCACTTAATTAACAGAGTCCCAAATTAACAGACCGAAATTCTGACATAGTCTGTTAATTTGGGACTCTGCTAATTTGCCGCTGTCAGTTTTACCATTCAATCTACCCCGCCAACATTACCGCCCCATACAAGCCCAAATGTTTCAGTCTGTTAATTTGGGACTCTGTTATTTCGCCTAAAGGAGGGCCAGATTTTATAACCTGTTAATGAACGGGCTGTTATTTTAGTGTTACACGGTAGTACTACGGTACTCGCGATCGGAGGCTTGGACTCGGGAGTCGGGAGCTCGGATAATGGTATGATAGTACTACCGTACTACTACGGTACTCGCGATCGGATCGGAGGCTCGGATCCAGAGGCTGCGCATGCGGACCCGTGAGCTCGAGGCTGTTAACGTTCCGAAGTTCCAAACTTCAGGCCGGGCTTCCAGTCTCCCGGGGCCCAGACTCTGAGACTCCCGCCGTCTCCCGGATCCGGACTCCGGACCGGAGTCCCCGGGCCCAGCGCTAGCCGGCTCAGAGCCTCGCCGAGTTGGCTCGGCCCTAGCTATAGCCTATAGGCCTTAGCTGCAGCCTGGCAGGCCGCTCCAGTCTCCCAGATCGTCCCAGACTCCCAGGCTCCGGATCATGGTCCATTGATAATTAACAGGTTATAAAATCCGGCCCTCCCTTAGGCGAAATAACAGAGTCCCAAATTAACAGACTGTGAAAATTCGGGCTTGTATGGGGCGGTAATATTGGGGGGTAGGTTGTATGGGTCGACTGAACGGCAGCGAATTAGCAGTCCCAAATTAACAGACTATGTCAAAATTTCGGTCTGTTAATTTGAGACTCTGTTATTTAAGTGAGCCCAGTAATTATGTGTTCTACGGTACGTAAGCACTACGTAGTTAAAACATGATGGTGATGTCACGCTTTGCATGATGTCAGGTTAATTTCGAAGTAATTTCGAGTCTCTACGTAGCTATATAGCGCGGGCGCTAATTCTTTACGATTAGCGCCCGTCATCGGAAGCTACGTTCTTACGATTTCTAGTGAAACAGCCAATGGGATGCCAGTGCCGGATGGGTACGCAAAGTATCAGCACACTACGAGCTCGGAGGCTAGTCGGAGCAAGCGACACCCAGACGGCACTTACATCATGATGGCATCACACTTTTTTCCCCACAGTTAATTTTCACTACGTATACGTAGCTATAGTGGGCGACAGCGAAACACAGCCTATGTCAAAATCTCGGTCTGTTAATTTGGGACTCTGTTAATAAAGTGCGAACAGTATTTAGGTGTTACACGGTATTTATAATATATTAACGTACGGTGCTGGTAAGCGTGCGCACGGTACTGGCGAGCCAGGGATTTGCACCCATTGGTCGATTTCCATGTGGTATATCATTCGTCGGAGTGCTTTAATTGTTTTTACAAAAAACGATTTTTTGAACACAGGTTCTGAATGTGTGTAGTAAGTGTTGCATGCTGGCCGGGAGCCTGGCCCATTAATATTAATATTGCTGGGCCATTGCTGGCCCCCATTGCATATTGCTGGGGCTTCCGGGACTCGGGAGGACCGGGCCCGGACTCCGGGAATCCGGATCATCGGATCTGGGATCTGGATTCTGGATCCCACGGATATATCTCGATTCCGGGATTTTCTTTCAAGTGCTAGTACTGACTCAGTGATCGGTCGGTTTGCAGTGAACCTCACAGTTAAAACCCCGCATCGCATTAATAGACCTCATCGATAATCAAAGCAATTTACGATCGATTCCTTACCAATGCCCGATAGGAATCGTAAATTGCTCACTTTTCATCAACCCTCGATCAAAAACCATGACCCCCTACCTATGCCTCTCATATATATCTATCGACTTTATTGATAAATCACATTTTCTCTCTTTACCCATGACCCCCTCCCTGTGGTTTTACTGTGAAAATGAATGAAATCAATTATATTTGAATTCAATTACAACTGGTGACGCGGATCCGGACCCTCAGAAAGGGGAGAGTGGTCATAAACGTAAGGGATAATGTAATTCTCCGCATCTTCTTCAGTAATCGATAGAGCTTTGAAACGGTCACCATCGATTTCAACCTTGATGAAGAAAGAAGGATACGGGAAGGTCTTCTGCTTTGCCCAGCTCACCTCGTAGATCGCCACACCTCTTTTCTGTGTATTGCTCAGTCGTAAATCGCGTTAAAACTGAATATGAAGCTTACCATATTATCCTCACGCTCGAAGATGGGCAGAGGCTTGAGAAGGAGATGGCAGTTCTTCTTGAAATTCTTGAATGCCTCGACACACTGCAAACGATCAGATTGGGCTATCACAGTGAAATGACAGCTTACCGATGTCACACTTGACCAGTTGATTGCGTCCTTCAACCCTTGATCCGTGCTTCGGAAGATGGTCATGAGAAAATTGATGACCACGAGCTGTTCCAGCTTCGCCCAGATCGTGATCTGCAGATCACGTCAATCGCTAGCATCGCGATTGCAGTGAGAGACTCACCTTATCGCCCTTTAACCCCTTCGGCTTCGGCTCCGTTTTCGGCTCCGTTTTCGGCTTCGCAGGCGCCGGCTGCGATCGAAAACGTTAATTACATCGATTTGCGCATGCGCAGCAACGTGCCTCGGAAGGCCCAGCCTGGGGCTGCGGGGGATCGGGAACCGCAGGGGCAGCGGGGGCAGCGCCATCACTCCCGCGGTTGCTCGCGCGCTTCGCCTTCCGCTTCTCGGCCTTCTTCATATTCTGCTTCACCTTCTTGATCGTCTGTTCGAAACGCAATCGTGAGTAAATTTTCGACGCGCAATAAATCAAGCGCAACGAACCAGCTGATCCAGCCGGTCAATTACATCTTCGAGCTGACTCTCCGTCATTTCGAGCCGCTGCTGCTGCTCCGTGATCTGCTCTCTCTGCCGCTCGATCTGCTGCTGCTGCTCGCGATAACGACGGCGGAGTTCGGCGACATCGAGATCCTCAGCCGTCTGCTCCATAGGTGAGTCCTCGGACTCCTGGCTATCCGCTGGAGGCGCGGGGGCCTTCGGGGGCGCCTTCGTGGGCGCCTTCCCCTTGCGGTCGCTCATCTTTGAGTGCGTGCAGCTAGGCGATCGAAGGCAGTTAGATACTAGTATCGAGCGCTAGAGCTAATTCGCGATCGCGTTAACGACTAAGAGCCATGCGCCGTCTCTGCCTAAGAGCCATCGCCGTCTCGAATTTTTTCATGCTGCAGAACTCATTTTAAATTTGATTGGTCGCCAGTGACGAAATTAAAAGTTGTGATAGTTTAATCAATGTGAGGTTATAACTTTGACATGTATATATGCATGTAGTAAATTAATTTAACATAGAGTAACCTTTTTCAGTTGAATTCTTTGGAAGAATTAATTATGACTCACCAGTGGCTCATCGATGATGATTTCTTCATAAATAATCATCAATGACTCACCGACGGCTCACCGGTGAATCATCGATAGATAGCGCTGTACCCAGCAAAGGCTGTCGTACCCAACCGCGCAGCAGCCCTGCCGCCGAAGAAGCATTTCACGCCCGAGGAGAAGCGCCGGGCAAACACAGAGGCTGCTGCTCGATACCGGCAGCGATTGCGCGAGCAAGCTGAACTTGGGCGCCTGTTTCTCTCGGGGGCGCTGACCTCGGACCCACCATCGCCGGCCGCAGCCCAGCCCGTTCAGTTCAGCTCTCCAGTAGCTACGCAATCGCGCAACATGGCCGCCCGCGCCCCAGCCCCGCAGTCAGACGTCGACATGGCGACGGCGTCGCTCGCTGGTGTCCAGCTCTCGCCCGCAGCGGCGGCCTCTTCTGCGCAGCGGAACAGGTGCAATTAACGATTTCCTACACGCCTATGCAGAGCGCGCCCCGAGATTCCCAGCCTGCGTCGACTTAGCTAACTTCGCGCCCGCGCAGTGCTGCGGACCTGACCACCAAGGAGCAGCTCGTCGTGGCTTACGAAGCGTGCGCCCTGCATCCTCTCTGCGCTCTCTCTGCGCCCGCGCCGCGCCCCCCGACCCCGCAGAGCAGCCAGATCGCGGAAATGCAGGCCAAGTTTTTCAGCATGGAGGCGAAGCTGCAGGCTAAGGATGAGGAACTCGCCGCCGTCGGCTCGCAGCTCAACCGTGCCAAGAGCAACAAGGAGAGCTACGAAGCGCTGGCCAAGCAAACCACGATGATGGTGAGCCTCCGCCCTTTTCCCAAGCTGCCCCCTGAGCTTTGTGCAGAATTTGGGCATCAAGGAGGCGGTGGCGGAGCTGGCGAAGCGCATCCCCGACATCGTCGACAAGCAGGACGCGGTGCGCGCTGGCTCTCGCCCCCCTTTAAGCCCCTCAAGGCCTGCTGCAGCTGCTGACCCCCTCCCTTGCCTTAGACCAATGCTACTGCTGCTGGGGAGGGGGAGACCAACGTCTACCCCCCGATCACCGAGTTGATCGTGCTGACGGAGTTCTGCAAGCTGAAGGGCCTGGACGCCCTCAAGAAGGCAGTGGGGCTTAACAAGCCCGAGAATTGGGCAGTTGTGATCGCGAAGCTCAAGGAAGCTCGCGAGAAAGCTAGGCTCTGGTACCGCCAGTACAGCGATAAGACCATCTAAATATATAAAAATGCATACCCAGTTCGTTTTTTTTGACTTTTCGTTTAGATCTCGATAGCTAGCAGTTCAAGACTTGTCATGTTTTCGAGTATCTCATAATAAAGTTTAGCCTGATTCTCACTCAATTCGTCCTCGCATTCAAGATCTGCAAACACTTCGCTCTCGGTTCCAATCATACCGGACTCGTCCTCTAGCCTGAATCGCTCGAGCTTGAAGCTGGCCTCATCGAATACATACTGATCCCCATCTTCGAGTTGAACTACGATCCTATTCTGCATGTGTTTGGGGAACATATCGCCGCGAGTCCACACGTATATATTCTCGATTCGTTTAGCGAACCCCTGTTTGCAGATCGCTTCGACGATCCACTGCAATTCATCCTCAGAGAGTTCAAACTCCCGTGTCTCATCTTCTAGATCAATCACATCCCCCCACGATTCAATATCGAGTGTCCGCAGCCTCTCGTAATCGATGGTCGAAGCATCGACCTTGAATACATCCTCCGTGCAACACCATACGTCACTCTCGCATCGCCAGCAGCCGAAAGAGCAGACCGAGCAGCCGATCGAGTTCTCGGACCCGCAGTCCGAGCCACACTCAGAGCCAGAGTAGTCAGAGTCGTCCGAAGCCATTGCGTTCCGATCCGATTGAGTGGCCGAGAGAGTTTGACTCGAATCAAATTTTCGCCCCCCTGTATGGCGCGGCTCTACGAAAATTATCGAGGCGGTCGTTTACTTGGCGTTTACCCGGTCGGTACGTACCCGGATCCCGGTTCCGGCCCGAATCAAATTTTTGACCCCCACTATGGGGTGGGTCTACAAATATTTTCTAGCGGGCTTGCCATACGGCTTGACACGCGGCTTGAACAGCGGCTAGGCCAAGCCGTCAAAAAGCTTTGTCACAAAATTATCGAAATTATCTCAGGCCCGGCCTGGCCCGGGCCGGCTGGCAGTCGGTGCCAGAGCTTGGTTTTGGCCCGGTGGTTTTCAATTGGCTACATGTCGCCAATCAGAATTAACCGAGTCTCCAACCGTCAACCGTAAAAAAAGTCAAAACGCGGACCGTCAACCGTTTAAAAAAAGTCAAGTCGTGGACCGTCAACATTCGACTTCGAGTTGAACGACATGAACGTTTCGACTTCGAGCTAAACGAAATGAATAAAAAACGAAAAACAAAAAAATAAAAAATAAAAATGAAAATTTTCACTCCTTTTTCCTAGCGCCGGCCCCCACTTGTACTTTATCGTAGGTCAGTGTTAATGGGTTATCAATACCCGATACGAACCATAGCTTATGATCAGGATCCCACTTGGCTCCACCCTTCTTAGCCTCCTCGCGATCCTCGAACGGGATTTTCAAATAAATTTTTTTATTTTTGCGCATTAATTCCGAAACGGCCACGGTACTATAGGTAGATAGAAGCTTATGTTCCGGCTCAGTTACATACCAGCATTTATGCTTCATATCCCATTTAGCCCCAAGGGCTTTAGCTTCATCTTTTTGTTCAAAAGGGACCTCAATATAGATTTTCTCCATTTCCTACTATACGAATATATAAAATTTTACCTGGTTCGGATCCTAGTACTAGCCCTTATAGCTGGAGCCTTATCATAGGATGCTACAGCCTCTGCCCCACCGGCTAATTTCTCGGTTCCGGCTACTCTTAGATTCGCTAGCTCCCTTGAAACCCTCTTTGTTCTCTGGACCCTATCCTCGATCAAGCTGCCCTTTGGGACTGATTCGGCCGGATCTATGCCCTCTCTGTGGATCTGTCTAATTGCTGCGGCCTCCTGCCTCACTGTATCCACTGTACTTGCGGAAGGCTCAACGATTGCTTCAACTTCCGATATGATCTGCAGCTCATGAGGCTTGAAGATTCGATTCAAAGGTACACCCTGGGCATCTACGACCTGGATTCCATTCCCGGCCCTTCCTGCAATCTTGTAGACCTCTCGACTGTATCTCTGAGTGGCCCCCTTGTCAAACTTAGACCTAGGCAGCAAGACTCGAACGAACAGGCCGGGCTTGAATTTCTCGAAGATATCATCAACAATTGCTTTCTTTTTCGATAAAATGAAACTGCGAATGCGAGCCATATCCTCTAACCTAACATCTATTGGTCGCATACCTATAGTCCTATTAACACTGGAATTATAATTCAGAACAAAGTCCTCTAGCTTATCCATAAACTTGACTGTGTTGAAAGCGATGCAGTAGTTATTGATCATCGTTTTGAGGGTCAAATGGAATCGATTCATGATGCCTAAACTCGTGTGATCCCCAGCCTGTTTAAACCTATGCTCGATTCCAAACTCCTGGATCACTGCCTGGAACTCTTTCGCTTTAAACTCGGAACCCAAATCAGTCTCTAACACCCTCATTGGAGCGGGAAGCTCACCCAATACCTCTCTAAATGCAGTCGCAACACTGACTCCCTCTTTATTCTTTAATTTCTTAGCGTAAGCCCTCCTGCTCGTGATCTCAATAAGAGTGAGTACCGCAATGTACCCCGCATTGTACTTTCCGTAAGATAAATAGAATATCAGATCGGCCTGGTAGGTCCAGGGTGGAGCTGTGATTGGAATGAATGTGGACTGCGATGCTGGGGGTGGCTTCTTGTTAATCTGCATAAACTCTTGCTTTTCTGCAACCTCTTTGACCTCGTTATAAGTAACACTCGGATCCTCTTTCTTCAGCTCCTGATAGATCGTATGGGGATGCTTGTAACCTGTTTTAGGATCGTACATTCGCCTAACTATTTTATTCGAAGCCGGACTCACGGTTTTAAAAGGGACATCCCCTACTACATTTACCTTTGCTTCTCTTTTACTAATTCTGCCTTCTACTCTCTCTGTATCTGGGATCGGAATGGGGAGCAGGGTCGTTTCGGTCTCATCCCCAGCCCCTCGCCTCACTATTTTCGATGCCATCCTATAACTATACAAATTCTATTTTTTGCTGCTGTTGCATCCTTGATGAGCCAGCTTGCAGTTCGACTTGATGTGAGCCTCTTTATTATTAATCCTATCAACAGTAAGCCTGTACCTTAGATCCTTTGCCTGAAGGGAAAGGGGTTCGGTACACAGAGAGCAGATTCGCTTCTGCTCCTTGAGCTGCTCAATGATCCACTCGGGTGTAATATAATCATCATCATTATAATCTCGACCCGCTTTCTGATCCTGGCACTTGTAAGCCCGAACCTTGGCCTTCAGATGCTCGAAGATCTCGGATTTAGCCTCGAACTTGTGGAGCTTGGTGTAAATGAGAATCTCGCTCAAATCTCGGTTGCGAGTCAGAGCAGTCCAGAACCACTCAGGAGTAACATGGCAGAACGAGGCCTCACAAACGACAATGCCCGAATCGTAGGTGAGTCCTTGAACACTGTGGCATGTTCCAGCATAGGGTAGGTTGAACTTTTCCAACAGAGCAGTGGGGAGAGAGAACTGGGTCCCATCAAACACATCCTCCAAAGTGACCTGGTTCCGATTGATATCGACTATGGTATAACTGTAATTAGTGAAAGCCGCTACTTTCTCATCTTTTTTACCTCGGGTCACACAGATATATTCACGACAAACGATTTCGATTCCTTTGAAAAAATTGATTCCGTTCACAAGGATCCCCTCGGTTTCGGGGTATATACGTTTATGCATGGTTCGGTTGTACAGGTAAGCCATCTCGTTTCTATAGCATATAGCCCTGTAGGAATCAGGAATTTCGTTTAGATCAGTTGCAGTTCTGAATCCGTATTTATTTACTATTTCTGTAGGAGCAAGTCCGTTCTCAAAGAGATCGACCTTGATTGCTTTCAGCTTCTCTCGATCCTCAGGCTTGCGATGCCTCTTGTTGATCATCAGCTGCAGTGTGTTGGGGAAGATGCTTGAGATAGCATCGCTGTAATATTGTTTGGGGTCAGCCACAGCAAGAGCATCATTTATGGGAGCGTTTTGGTGGGGGTCTCCATTGCAGTAGAATTTCTTATCCGAATACTTGTTTATGAATTTTTTGATCTTTGCAAGGTCCTTTACTTTATAGGCATAGACCTCATCGAATACTACATGGGAAAAGCCTTCCATAAACTCATTGACCTGTGAAGCCGATAGGGCCTCTTCACAGGTTTGCTCATTTGAGACTCGCAGACCCAGAACACTGTACAGGGTGGCCACCTCAATGCGGCTTGCAGCTTCGGGCTTCCCCAATCTGATGCCCATTTCTTTCAGAGAGCATCGGAACTCGGCCGCTTGTTTGTTGTAGGGGCAAACTATGAGTCCGTTGATGTCATTTTTTAGCAGGTAGACCATCAATCCGGTCGACTTTCCGGCTCCTGGAAGCATTCCAAGGGTATTGACATGATTGAACTCATTGTAAACCTTGGTATAAGCGTCCGAATCAAATTCGTTTCGAAGGCAGAAGGAATTGATATTCGAAAGGGGATCCTCAATTTTAATAGGCTTCGGGAGGGTCCGAATGCGAATGGGGTTCATTGGGGCTTCTTGTTCGGAATATAGGAGAAGCGACCAATGTTGGCAAAGCTATTACGATCAAAGGGCTTTGAGCTATACCTTCCTTTGATATACAGGCAATCAGTGTGGATTCCCACGACCTCGTAACCTTTGCTTTTGAGTTCCTTGTACTTGTCATACATTTCGCTGCGAACTCGATCGTACATTGCGAACTGGATCGGAAGGAACCCGTTAATGAGATCCTTTTGAGAATCAGTTCTCACATAATAGATGTGGCCATCGAAATCCGAAAGGTTCTTGACCAGAGTATCAGTTTTCGCACCAAAGGTGAATACTTCCACCATTCCGCCCACCTGCTGGGCATAGATATCAGCCTCGGACTTTTTGCAGAACAACCTGGTCTTGGATCGCTTATCGAGTCGCTTTCCTAGCAGACCAATCACTTCTACGAGAGTAGCCTTTTTCTCGCGAGGATTCAGGTCGCTTGACATTATTTTCTGGATCAGCCTTTTTGAGGGGTTGCTTACGAAAAATGATGGGCGGTTGTAGCCTGTAATAGTCACGAGATCCTTGATGTCCTCCCAGTGACGCTTCAGAGTGTACCCTGTGATCAAGTTCGAGTAGGATGCAGCCTTATAACGATCGAGCAGGATCTGAATTCCTGGATCGCAGATGCGGGATTTGTATCCTACTGGCTCATCATCAATATCCTCTTCGTATGTATCCACTCCTTGCATGTAGGTTCCAGTATCGAACTGCTGCACATCAATCACATAGAAGGTATCCTCCTCGATTGGGTGACCATCATAGGGGCGGATACCATCGAAAATATTGAATACTGGAAGCTTCTCGATCTTGCTAATAACAGCTGGGTAGCATTTGCACATATCCACTGCAGTGTATTTAGTTCCTGGCTTCGGCTTAATGAAATAGCCATTCAGAGCAGAGCGATTGTAATTAATAAGGGCTGTTCGGAAGCCCTCCTCGTACTGTGAAATTGTGTCGGTGTTAATCAGGGCTTCCTTGAATTCTTGACGAATGGATTGGACCTTTTTGTAGTAAGCCTCAGTCTCGAACTCACACTGTACCATGTGATCAGAAACCGAGGGATTAAATACGGAAAAGAATATTCCACTCGCTTTGAAGATCAGGGTTTTGATCTGTCCCCTTTCATTCCGAGCTTTGGTTCGTATTGAAGGCGATCCAAGAAAGTGAACAGAAGCTCATCCATGGACCCAGTGTAAACGATTCGGACTGTAGCTTTCTCCTTATCAGCTTTCAATCCCATGGTCGCAATCTTGAGCAGATCAGCAGGTGTGTGGGCGAACATATCGTATTGTTTGGTCTCTGTGATTTGATAGGATGAGTTCAGCGAAGCTTCGGTTGGGTTTTCGGTTTCCAGGTCCATTTTCTTGAAATTCTTCTCGAGGGCTTTGATGTTATCGTTGTAGCAGTAAACGTGGTTATTGTGTACCATGAAATTCATGCATTGCGGATGCAGATCCTTATTAACGGGCATCTCTCCCTGTGGGTATCTGTACTTGAGCTTGTTATCCTCCGAATAAACACGGAATCCCAGCCTGCAACGATCCGCGAATTTTCGGAGCTGCCTCAGAGTGAGGGACATAGAGGCTCCCTCAGTATATTCCTTTCCGTGGAAAAATCGATACAGACCCTCGTAGGTCATCTCAATGTCCTTGTACTTCCTGTTTCTGTGACAAGCTTCCATTGAACGAGAGTACAATGAGATCAGCATATCGTAGACACAGGCATTCGATTTTCCGGAAGCAGGCTTGATGATTAATTCCTCGATCGATTTCGCCTCGGGATTGAGATCGTAATTAATGTACTGGCTCACAGCTGCGGTACATCGCATCGATTCTTCGAGTTCCTCATCGAGAAATTCTTCTTGAACGGCTTCCTGGGCTTCCTCCTCAGCCTGAGCCTCCACCAGAACGATTTCGTGAATTTCCGCAAAATAATCGTACCAATGCTGAATTTCGCTTGCAAGTCGATCAGCCCTAAATACGGTCTCAACAACATACAGGAAATCAGCGACCATATAGTGTCTCTGGTTCAGCACGAACCTTGTAACGAAACCATCACGGGCAATTTGTCGCAGCATCCTTACCGGAATTGTGATCGAAGCCCTTTTTAGGGGTCGGTACATGCGACCTTCAAAGCGGAGTGGCTGATCCCTCGCACGACCAGTGGGTTCAGCATTAATTTCGGCCCAGAGCTTGAAAGTGACCCGGACAACAGCATCGTCGGGAAACTGGGCAATCTGCCGGAAAAATTGATTCAGCTGCCTGTTCTCTCGGGGTCTCGGAGGTTCAGCCTCAATGGCCCCAATGCGACCGACCTCTCGATCAAATGCAGCCTGGCGAACCCCCAGCAGCGATTGCAGGGTATATCCCTTTGCAGGTCGCTCTGTATCGAAAATTGACTGAATGTTCTTGAGGTACAGCTCGAGCATGGTTTCGGGAACCTTGGAAGTTCCTGAGAATTTGCGCAATAATGCATCAGCGGTTCTCTTGGTGAGCAGGCTCCGCTGGATACCGAGGTTAATCAATTCGACCGCTTTCGCTTTCAAGGTTTTTCTTCTCTTGTAACTTGCGCGAGGCATTGTTTACTTTATGCCAAGAAAATATTTTTGCCAGATAGGGTAAATTCCCCCTTTCGTTAATTAACCTATGTGGCTTTTCCTTAAGTCATTTTTTGGTCCCCACGGGACAAATCAAATTTTCTCCCCACGATACAAAACCGATTAATCGGTCCTGTACATAAAAAATATACATATCGGTCTGTCTCTCACGATTCATTGCGATTCCTTGTTGTACTTGCGGGGTCTTCCGGTTTTCGAAGGGATTGCCGGCTCTGCTTTCTCAGGAGCTACTCCCGCTGCAATAGCGGCCAACTTCTCTGCATGCTTTCTGTGGTAGTATGCCAGCGATTGGGCCTTCTTTTTCTCTCTGAACTCCGCATCGATTTCGTATTTTTGCTGTTTCTGGACCGCCATTTTCTCGAGGTATTTATCCTTTGATCTCTCGTATCTTGCTCTGCGATCCGCCAGCTCTTTGGCTCTGAACTCGGGATCACTGTGGTACCGCTCGCGGTATTTCTGGTTTCTCGCTTCTTTCTGCTCTGGGGTCAATTGGTAGCGCTTCTTGGGCTTAACTTCAGCGGTCGCTGGGGCTTTCTCTGAATCCGACATTCTCTACTTAAGGGCTTAGAAAATTATTTTCTCTAATTTAAGTAGCGGATTATCCTTAAGTCATTTTTTGTGATGGATCGACCGGCAATCAAGACTGCTTTAGAGCGCTACTACAAGGTCCCTATAGAGGATCTAGATTTATTTCAGTACTACCAGCTAAATGCACCGCAAAAAGGCATATTCTTTAAACTCTACTCAATGAAAAAGGCATTCAGCGAGGAAATAACACTTTCACTACCTGGAAACTACCTAAAGAGGGATTGGGGAATTAGGGAGGAGGGGCTTAGGGTGGTTCACGTATTTTGCTTTGCTGATTGCCTGGTAATCTACAAGTTCTCGCCAGTTGTGAATTTAGTAAAATCAATCATCGTGAAAGACCAGGTTCGGTTTGTTGTTCCAAAGGAATTGACCAAGCGGATTCCCCTTCAAACTGAGACCGGACCTGCTCCAGATCTCCTTCAATCGACCTCCGCCTCACAGGCTCCAGAGAGTTCCTGCGAGAATTCGGTTCGCTGTTCACACCAACACTCACTTCAACATCACAGCAGCCCTGCTGGCAGTGACCCCGCAGATGAAACGTAAACATCTCTATTATTCCAGAGATGCAATCCATTTGCTAACGTATGCATATAAATTATTTAGTCATGTAGAGTAAATGAGACTGCTGCTGGCTCGTTTGTTCCCATACGAGCTGGTGGATCTCATCATACTTTTCACAGAGCCAACCTGCCCATTCTGCAAAGGTGTCCACATTAAAACTCGATCGAAATACGGACCGGTTAAATTATGCCTTGCTGACATTCACAGGCATTAGCGAACAATTCGCTTTCCACCAAGCATCGATGCATAATTGGGTGGGGCTGTCGGAACGATGTGGGTGTACTGCGGGGCAACATTTTGCTGGCGAGTTGCAGCCTGTGTATCTGTCTTATCCTCCTTTTTAATTTCTTCAACATCGACCTTTGATTTCAATCCGAGTTTCGAAATTTCCTTTTAACCAAATTTTTCATAGATTTTCGCTCCTCGTAGTTTTGAACCCACTTTTCGTAGTTTGCTACTTTCATTTCAAGGTTTCGTACTTTTTCCTCAAAATTCATAACAACCTCCGAAGGTACTGTGTGTTTTTGATAGGGACCTCGTTTCTTGAGTTCCGATTCAGCAACCTGGGGGACATCTTTGGTTTTCTGCTGGGTGGCAGTGACCTGGGCTTTGATGACCTTGTCTGTGTTTGCATCAGGGGTTCCACCGGCAATCTGGGATTTGGCTTCGGTCATATCTTCCACCTGTCGTTTACCACTGTCTGTGTTTCCTTTGTTGGAAACTGCGTCAGCAATAATGGCCTCTTCCTTGGCTACAACATCTGGGTTGGTATCGATAAGGTACTCGGGCATCTCATTGCCACCACCAGAGGTGAGACCGGATTCTTGCTGGGCTTGATTGGGATTGCCAGAGGCGAAAGCTTGAACGGGTTTGGGCTTTTTGCGATAAACCATCTTTACCTTCGTTTAACTTTTAGCAACATTTTCTTTTTGTTTGGCGAAATTTGGGAAAGATTCGGAATACCTTCAAGCTCTTGTTCAAATTTCGACAAAGTTTTGCAAATTGTTTTTGAATCCTTGCAAGTTGGTTCTTTTTGGGCTTCACCCTCTTTTGCCTTGCGTTTCTTTTCCTCATACAATTGCACCCCCTTGTGGAACCTCGGGAAATTGAAGTCCCTCACCAGTGTTGCTTTATCTACATACATGGATGTATCATACCCAGCGGAAGAAACCACAAGGTACTGATAAGAATGCACATACTCCTTGAAAAGCTTGAAGAAATCATCTTTGGGACCTGTGTTATATTCTTCCTCGATTGCGAGCAGCTCTAAGCGATTGCTGGCATTGAGAATGCAAGTGTACTCAGTGTTCACTCGAATTGTACTGGAAAGCTTTCGCATTTTTTGGGTAATAACCATGATGCTTATATGGGAATGGCGACCCCTCGTGTACAGGGATGCAATCATTTTATCTTTATGGAGATCCACATGCTCATTGTCGATTAAATCATCCAAAACAATTAATAACTCATTCACTTTTCCGCCTGCAGCAATCTTTTGCTGCCTTGCATCCAGCAGCTTGCCTATGAAAACGGGATCCCAGCCATCGAGTACCATTGGGGTGACTGGATTCCAGAAATTATTGAACTTTGTACCAGTCACCACAATTACGGCATCGATCTTTTTTGCATCGTGAAGCTGTTTAATCCAGTACAGACAAGCTTCTGATTTACCAGTGTTGGAGCGCCCAATGAAGATTGCCCTGAAAGGGGGTTCTATCATGGAGAAGGCATCAAACTCTTCTAGTTCGGACATGTTTTCACTATAAAAACGAGAGAAAAATAAGACTGACTCTGGTCATCAGTTTAAGCACTGACGCGACGAATACCATCGGCTCCAACAATGAGGATATTGTGAGCGAGAGCCATGCATTGGAGGTACATTTTTTGATAGCTTCCGCCTGCGTACCATTCGGTGTTACCAGGATCACCTGCGGCAGTAATTGCATTGAATCCAAACACAATATCAAAGGCTGATGTTCCTGTGGCATCAACATAGCCTGTTTGCTCCTGGTTAAGGAGGGCAGCTTTGCCATTGCCAGCACCGAAGAAGATACCTGAAAGAGCAGGAAAAGCCAAGTCATCAGCAGAGAGAGCAGCGCCATATTTATCTTGGAGTTCCGATGAAGCGACCAAAAGAGGTAGTTCAGTGTTGGAGTAGAGGCGATTGTTGTTCAGCTCAACATAGAAATTGACAGCATTGGTACGAAGCGCAGTTGGACGAAGGACTGATGCAGATCCATTATTAGTTCGCACTTTAGCGAGTTGTCGAACTGAGAATGCAAGAGTGTGGATTAAACCAGCGCCTGTAAGCTGAGAAAGGTTGACACGAGCGCCAGAGGCAGTAGGGGTGAAATCAGTGTGAAGGAAGCCAATCTCATTATAGGGGATGGCAATGCCAGTGGATTTGACTCTGGCAATTGTTTCAGATACAACCGCTTCATCAGCATTGACAACCTTGCAGACAAGTCTGGGCTTGAGGACTTTGAGAGAGCTTCCAGCAATTGCAATGTCTGTTTTGCCATCTGTGTCTTCAATAATACCATCAGTTACATTCTTGAACTCAATTTCAACAACTATCTCAGAGTTCATAGCGCAAAGTGGGAACATAGCCTTCTCAAAGGGTGAAGGCAGATCGATCTCATAGGTTCCACCGTTTGTATTGCCATGATAGTTAGTTCCTACTACTCCACCAACATAACGAAGGCGTCTGTCTAAATCACCGGTCTCGGTTGTGAGAAGGAAATATTGGGTGACGAAATCCTCTGGGACAACATAGCGGAAAGCACCATGGGAAATCTCCATGCGCTTGATGAGCGAACCGATTACACGGAGGTAACCAGTAGAGGCAGCAGCATTGCCTCCTGAAAGGTTGCTTTCACCGAACACCATTGGGTTCAGATCGAGTTGAAGGGCTATGCCATTGAGGAAATGGTAGCGAGGGATCTTGAAAACGACTCGGTTGCCAAGGGCATTGGAAGGCTCGGTATCTGGAGCAACCTGGACTCGAAGGGGCTTGGTTCCTGAAGAGGTACCGATGACAAGGGATTTGTTTAGGAAGAAATCCTTGTAATCATCGGTTGTAAGCATAGACTTGAGGGTTGGGCGCTGGAATTGCGAATTTGTTTCCATGGTGGAAGTGAGCGGGTTAGTCTCTACTTTTCGCAGTAGAAAATAATTTAGCGAATCAATAGAAATTCATTTGCGGAGGGGCATCGTAGGTTTCGATTTCGAAGGTGAAATAATGCTGCCAGGCTCCAAAATCGAGAAGCTTCCCATCGTGATCAATAAGTTTGATTGTCAAGCGATCAAACGACTTTAATTCTCTAAATTCTCGGACAAGGGGACAGTAACTGATGTATCGAAATGGTAAATTGATCCATGCTCAAGCTCTTGAGGGATCGGGATTCTCATGAAGTAGCCATCCACATATTTATTAACTGACCGGATAAATGGAGCAAATTCATCGATGTAGAGCCAGAGCATGGATTCTGGTGTTTCATCTCCACTGGTGAAGCCTCGAATGCGTCTATTCAGTGTGATGCCACCAGAGACTAAGAATGTATCCGAGGCAGGAGGAGTAAACAGTTCACCGGAATAGGCAATGATCGATTTAAAACCAAAGAACTGGAGTTTTCGATTTACAGTGGACCTGAATCGGGATTGCTTGAGAGAATCAGCTGAAGCAAGTGTGAATCGGAACCAGAAATTAGCATTACTGAAAAATTCATAGCATTTTACAGTATGATTGTACCGGCATTTTATATAGATGCCTCCAAAACTTGAGACACGAGCGGCCTCGAGTAGTTCTGTTATCTTCTCCGCCACAGAATCTTTTGTGTAGTGGGCTTTGGGAATTGTTATGGTAATAAAGCCTGAATCAGCGGATGTGACCGAAAAATAGATGTCCATTCGATTCACATCTGCTCCAGTTTTATCAATATCTTTGGACACATTGGAAATGACATTGGGAACTGTTGCCTGAACGAGCCGAACCGATTTTACATTATCGTAACGCCTGGGTAAGGTAATTACATAGCTGTTCGGTTCTGTGTAATCGGGGTCTCGCTCATCGCTAGAGAAGCTTAGATATTCTTTCATCTTACTATTATAAAGTATGAAAAGAATCACGATAAATTGCGACAGCAGGGATCTCGAAGATGGGGTTCTGCATCTCAAAAATCGCATCAGCAATATAAGGAAATTCCGAATCCTCTCAGCGGAAATCCCCAACAGCTGCTATGTTGTTCCACCGGACCAGAAACTCACAATCACTGCCCTTGGCAGCGATCAACCCCTGAGCATTCCAGCCTTTCATTTTCTGGATCCTGTCCCAAGTATCAACGATTATTATACTCTTAATTCTGAAGGGAGAAGGATTCCACTAGATATTTCGTTGGGAACAGATTCTATTCTGGGATTTAATGGGGGCAGCTTTAACCCATTAGGAATTCAGGCATATAAAGTTCTCTTAGATGTAGGGATGAGTCGTCTTGTATTCACATCGCCCAGCAATCAATTCACAATTCAAAGCTCAGATCGGGAACTCTGTGACTGTATTGGCATTGAACCAGATACTATCTACCAAAGCACAACCGAAGCAAGACCAATACATGTACCAGGGATTGAAGACCGCTACCAACTGGTTTGCCCCAAAATGATCGACTTCAATGCACTGGCTTACATTTACTTAGATGTAGAGGAGCTTAGACCATTTATGAAATTTAATGCAGCAACTAGCAGGCAAAACCCTGCGGATGATTCCTATTTATTAAGGATCCAAATGAATTCCGATTTTGGTAAATATTCGTTTTACAGTGAGCCTAGCTCGAGTGTTCCCTTTGTGAATGTCACAACCCCTTTGGACCTAGATAAGCTCACAATCTCGCTCAGAAAATGGAGAGGGGACATTGCGGATCTAAATGGACTCTCTTACTCATTCCAGCTGGAGCTGCTCATTGATTAGGCATAATAGCCCTCGAAATCAATTCTGCATGCAGAGGCTCCCTCTGTACTGAGGGGCCAAACAAGCAGGGTTCGAATGGCCTTGGGATTCGCGAGAACATGCTCGTTTTCACCAGCAGTATTTGTAAACACTCTCGTTGAGCCACCTTCAGTGTAGGGAGATAAAGATGATACACCAGGAGTGGCTTGATAATCGATCTCAAACGTTTTAATATAGTTGCCATTGGCAGCAGGTTTCATTTTTATAGAGGAAAGCAAGAATAATCGAGGGAAATCGATTCGAAGGAAATTCCCTCCCGATCTTGTTCCCTGTGGGGGATTTGGGAATCCCACCCAGCCAGTAGCATTGGACCAACGAGCATTGGAAGCAGTTCCAAAATCAGCGGAAAAAGCACTGTTCTCCAAAGGAACCCAATTGGACTCCGGAGGGGCTGCCAGATCGGTACAGCCACTGAGATTCTGAATGGGAACGTCCCCTTCTGTCATGTTCATGGTCAGAATGGAATACATAGCATTGAAGTAAGTCTGCTGGGCCGAAACAAAGCCGAGAGCTTCATTTTCGAGGAATTGAAGGTGGCTCGTGGTAATATTATCGAGGACCATCTTGCTTTGGGGCAGAGGAACACTCAGCTTATAATAGCGATCGTAGTTCTGATCATCGTTTCTGGGTAATAATTCGAGCAGCTTTTCGTGGGCATTCAGATCGCTCGATTCCAGCAGCATGCTCAAAATGGGAGATCCACTCGCACCTAGGATCCACTGAACAACCCCCCAGGTCTTCATAGTATCATAGGAATAACCGGCAGAGGCTTTGTCCAAGTCCTGAATGTGACCAGCAGTCACAGAGACAACTATGAATTCCTCCTCACACGAATTCCCATACAGTTTCCTTGCAAATGTGTAGCCACAGACACCGGGAGAATTATTTCCGCTCATGCAGCCATCGATTAAACAGTATGTTCTCCCAGCGACTGTGACCTGTTTGGGTTCGAAATAGGTTGGGGCAGCCGAAGTAGCCCTTGCAGCATCTCGAACCAGCATTCCATTGATCCCCTCATCGTTGCTGGTAATAAATACGGGAGACATCAGAACTGTATCAAATGCAGTCACCACAGTCGGTTTGTATAAATCAGCCATTGTTGCGGATCCGCAAAGTTCCAGGGCAACAGCCTCCAGATTGGTGGCTTCGTATTTGGGTCGCTGCACAATCGATGAGAGAACTCTGGGGTTTGCGAATATCTGCGGAAGCTTCGATTTATAGAGAGCCAGAATATCGGTGGCAGTGTATTTCGGACTGCCATCAGGGGCTTTGATATTCAATAGGAGCGCAATTAATCCACCTGTGGATGTTCCCGCAAAAACATCGAACAGCTGCTGGATTCGTTTTCCTGTTTGAGCTTCAATCTGGGCCAGTATGGCAGCCTCAATAATTCCTCGAGAACCCCCACCACTCAATGCCAGGATGCTTTTCATTTACCATACATTACAAAAATTTTCCCTGGTCATTATAATAATGGATCTGAATTGCTTGAAATATCAAGGCTACCACGTTTTTCTGGATTATATCACCGACCCAGTCACAGAGACCCCAGAGGAGTTTGCTGAATGGGTCACCCTTGCATTGGATCTTGCCATTAAGACGAATGGGATTCGTATAGTCCATCAGAAATCCTGTGTTTTCGATGGGTCGGTCAGCCCCCCAGGATTTGCGATTGGGTTCCTGCTGGACGAATCGCATGTCACCGCTCACTCATACAGTGATCGGGGTCTGCTGGCTCTGGACATATTTACCTGTGGAAAGGACGCCCAGCTGAAAACAATGGGAATAGCTCACGATATTGATGCCATTCTCAAAGAAAAATTAAACGTTCAAAAGTGGGATATGCAAGTAATGCAAAGATTCCCCTACAAAGCTCCTTACAATAAATAAACATAATATTATTAGATATGTCGTTTTTGAATCCACGACCGGATATTCCGCAGGCTAAAGTTTCAGTCCCTGAGAAAGAGCCGATTGATCTGGTAAACCCAGAGATCAGAGGGTCGTTGAGAATTGAATTCAATGGGGATCGGGAGGATCCCATTAGTGGAACACCCAGCAGACCGGCCGCATTGCAGCTGGTAAATGTTGAGCCAGGAGATAATAAATTGGGAATCGATTTTCTGCTCGATGATAACGAGCGGAATAGGGTTGCAAGCATCCAAGCAACTCGCCAGATACCCAAAACAGTTAAATACAATCGAAGGAACATACCCAAATCCTTTGATAGGGGTCGATTGAATTTCTTTGTCCAGGATGAAACGGGTCACCAGAATGCAGCCCTTCGAATTTCGGATAATAGCACCCTAATTGCTGGTGTATCAAATCGAAAGACAAAGGTTGAAATAGCCCACGATCTTTCAGCGAGCAATGTTTTTACGAGCAACCTGGAAGTGAACACAATCAAGGCAGGAACATTATCGACAAGCAACCTTTTGACTTCTAATATTTCAGTAAATAGATTCGTAATCAAGGATGGCAGCTATGTTCCACCAATTGCAGAGGGGACCTTCACTGCAGATTCAACAAAGCCCATGCTGGAGATTTACCAGGATGGAGAATTGGTGGGAGCGATTGGCTCAAATGCTCCAGTGGTTCGATCGATCGCCCTGGATAAAACCACCATATCGATGGCAGAGGAGATCCCAGTATTCAACACAGAAAAGCAAGCGCTTCGAACTGGGCATTTGCATATCACAAGGGAGAACATAAACAATCTGCTGGGAGAGGATATTGTGAAAGAGTTTTTGAACTTCAAGCTAGCCAAAAATACGAAAGATACGAGCCAGGACACCACCCTCACTGCCCACAGCACCGAGATTGCAGCCCTGCAATCCGAGATCAATACTTTATTCGCTGCAGATGGAGTTCTTGCGATCACATTGGCAAGCATTTTGGCAAAGAGGAACATTTACCCAGCAACCGATAATAAGTATAGAATTGGTCTTTCCAATCTCAGGTGGATGGAAGTAAATGCAAACAAAGCAAATTTTAATAGCCTGACTCTCATCAACAATGCAGATTCAAAAGCTACAATTACTTTCGATGGGAAGATTGGAACCCAAACCTATACGAACACAAAGAGTTTTACGAAGACTGAAACTGCCACCACTCAAATCCTCGGTATCTACATGGTAGCTTACCTTCCCCTCCAACCTATTCCTTTACATGGGCTGAATTTGGTATTACGGATCCAGCCGAGCTTCCAACTGCCACGATATTCGATTTGACAGATTACTTTGATCAAACAAACACTGTTATCAACGATCAGGCATACATAACGAATGTTACAATGACAGGATTTGATGTGACTTTCAACATGCCCATGCCTGAAATGGTAACCCCAATCACTAAAGTAGCAAATTCTGCCACATTCAAATTTAATGTAACTGCTGTACATAATGTTCCAATATACGGAGAACCCTACATCAAAATAAATAGCAATATCCGGGCAGCAAGTATCTTCCCCCAAGATCAGAGCCGCACTCTAGGATCAGCATCCAGCAACTGGCAGAGTGTGTACTCCAGCAATGTGAACACAAACAAAATCCTTATGACCAAAACCAACCTATCCACTATCAGCTCTGTAAACAGTTTTTTGGCGGATACAACTCCAAGCATCTCATACCACAATCTGAAAGGTTCAAGCAATTTATCCCAAACAGGATCGAAGCAATTTGGTTATGCTGATCTACAGAGCTATAATATGAACAATCAATACAGAGTGAATGGCACCCCTCCCCATGTGTATAATATTACTTTTGCCACCCCATTCCTATCAGCCCCCACAGTGACTTTACAGGATACAAATACATACTTCAAAGCAACAATTGTGAATGGAATAACCTATCCTGCTACAACAACCACATCCCCTTTCAGTGTGACTAATGTGACAAATACAGGATTCACATTGGTTGGCACAACCACACTTCACCAAGACATAAATTTGTACCCTGCAGGTTTGTATTTCAATCAAGGCACCCCTCCTTACACAATCGGCTGGACAGCAGTGGGCAATGTAGCTCAATACACTCCAGAGGATCGCCTTCGGATCACTTATCCAGTTGACACAGATGCTCTCTTTGTCAAAACAATCAATGGGGCAGTCTTTGGGCAATCCGGTGGAAACACAGTGTTCACCACAAATATCACCAACACCAGCAATTATTTGACCTTTAATCCTGATAATCTCCGCACCCAGAACCTTGTGGTGGGCAGTACTTTTGCTCAGAGAGAACAGACAATTACCGTAAAAGTTCCTTACCACTACAAATTAGAGAATCCAGTGAAGTATGGCTACCTTTATGACAAGAAATGGGCTGCGTTTGTACCTTACCAATCAGAGAGTGTTAACATGTCGTACCCAAGGGTGGACATTGATGCCAATCAATTTATGAATGTGAACTGGAAGGACTTTTTCACCCTCCAGTCCTCCACAGATGGCCTGATGATTTATTACGATTACAAAAACAACACATTTGACAGCTTCTTTAATTCTTTCACGTTTAATGGATCCACAGGAACATTAGCAACCAAAAATCAAAATAGGTATATCCAAACAGACTTTGAATGGACACTGACATTTACATTGCGAGATAGGTACACACCCAATACCACTCTGCCCCTGGGAATGTGGAGCAGCTGCAATATTTATGTACAGAACACATTATCCGCCAATAAATTCTACGAGGGTGGATTCGCAAATGAAGGAACAAGACTGCTGTCTCGAAATGGTCTCCTACAGAGCTTTTCAGCAACCCCACTGCCCAGCTTGGTGAACAACAGCACATATGACACCACTTGCAATGTTTGGGTATGCCATGGGATTGCCCATCCACCTGTGTCTACAGCCCTTTTCAATTACCTGCAGTCCAAGTATGGCACAATATCAGGAAGCGCAACCAGAGGGGCAGCAGATGCACCTATTGTCTTTAAAAGCGGTTACACCCAGCCGTTCACTGCTGAAGGTGGCACAGGTGGACCCACTGACCCAACCAACCCAAAAGATGAACCCGATCCAACAGACACCCCAACCAATCCAGATAATCCACCCTCAAAAGAAACACCTAAAACGACTGACCAACCAACCGGGGGTCCAGATATAGGTCGCATAGTTGGTATCGTTATAGGCTCGCTAGCTGGTGGGGCTGGAGCTTTGTATGCGGTCTATATATTTTTGAGATTCGTGATTGCTGCAGGGTCAGCATTTGCAACAACCTCGGCAACTGTCACTGAAACAGCAGCTGGGGCTGTTGCTGTCCAAGCTACTGGGGCTGAGGGTACCACAGGCTCAATTATACGAAATGGCAGAGGACCCAAAAACAAGGCACCATCAGGGGATGCACAGTTCATGAAAGAGATTGCGAGAAGAGAAGGTAGAGCAAGTAAGGATGAAACAATTCCAAATAATTTATAGAAGCTTAATTATAAAATGACCTCCATTACAACTCCGATTGCCATTGACACATATTTAGTAGAGGATCCTGCTATTCCATCCCACAATAACCAGCTGCTGCTCAAGTATGTTCCCCATATAGGAGGTCACTCAAATCTCTGGAATGATGCTTATCATGAGTTTGGGCATTTATATGACATTGATCAAGGGACAGGCTACATAGATGCTCTGGATGGTACAGTCTTTCGAACCTTGAACTCTAACGCAGAGGGTGGCTTTGCATTCCAATTCTGCTCGAATGTGTATATTCACCCAACTGATTACATGCAGAATGTGTATGCTGGAAAAACAGCTGCCTATATATCCTCTGAAGCAGCAGAGTTCGATGTTCCTTTGGTTGCCAATACAATTGGAGCCTCAAGTATTTATTTGAGAAAGGAAGCTGTAGCAACGGAGCCTTGGACCTCAAATGTTATTAGAGGGCTGACCAATTCATTTGCTGACTCAAATGTTGCATTAGGCTGGCTGGCAGATTTTACCACTTCCAATGTCACAAAGGGTTGGCTGGCAGGCTACCTGCCATTGACAGGAGGAACTATAAGCGGAAACCTTAATATTACAGAGAAACTAATGATGGGTTCCACATATCTTATGACAGAACCCATTGACTTCAATGTGTTTGACCCACTGAGCATTAGCGAATGCCTTCTTTACTTTAATGCCAGTAAGGAAACAAGGACAAAAACCAATAATGCCACCATTTGGCTTATGGACAACTTTGCGAAAGGGAACTATGTGGGTGGTTATAACAATTTCATTAATTACCTTATTGGAATTTCATCGTCTTTCAAATATTTAGCAACTGTGAACGAAATCAACAGCAAACCTGCATATGGATTTGAGCCAAATGGTGGTTGGCCGCATCAGTATATGGTACGTCCCGTTACTGGTTCATATGCGACCATAGATTTCACACAAGGAGTTACCATGTTATTTGTGGCAACAGGCTCTGGCGCCATTCCAAGTGGAACACATGAAGGCATCCTTCGATTCACTTCTCTTGACAATAATGAAACATGGACAGTCAGCAGACTGTATAGTATCTCCCCTACACCGAGCTATTACCTATATGTCACTAAGAATGATGGTACCTATGCCAGCATCAGCTCAGACTCAACAGTAAAGGTACGAATAACATTAGAGGAATGGACCAAATATACTCTATATGATATCACCATCACTTCTACAACAGTCTCTGTTGGTGTTAATGGTGTCACAAGGGGAACTTTCACTGTCGCAGCAAATTCAAGGCTACCAAGTAATCAAGTAGAGTACATAGATGTGGGAACTGGTGATTCATCTTACTTTGCTTTCAGTCAAATGCTTTTCTATGCAAAAGCTTTGAGCCAGACAGACCTACAGAATTTAAGGTGGTACCTTCAGCTCTTCTACGGATTTCCTGTGAATATTCAAACACTTCCTAAAGACAATAGTAAACTTGTATTAAATGCATCGCGATTGAGAGTGACAGGATCCATTCAAGCAGCAAGTGTATCAGTTCCAACAGTAGGGGCAAAGACTGAGAAGACATTGGATCAAATAATTTCGCCAACCTACGAGGAATATTACCAAGTAACAGGAGAAACAGATATTCCATCCCAGATCCCGAATTGTTTCTGGAAATGGAAGCCTCCCACCAACTTGGCAACAACAGGCACAACCATATACAATCAAGTTTCTTCTACACTGAGCAGCCTCTCGTCACCTGATTTATCCATTAATACAACCGTGGATATTCTTGGGGAAGCTTATGTTAGTGGCACTAATATTTCCTACACAACTCCATTAACTACTGTGGAAGTTTCAGCAGGATTGACAGTGTTTGTTGTAGCGAGACCCACGTTCCACTTTGGATTTTGGGGAATCAAAGACGCAGACCCCATTACTCCAACAAGCTACAAGATTGGGATTCTGGCATATGATTCAGAGAGCCAAATGATGGATATTGGATTACATGAAAATCTTTTCAATGGAAATACACGTGGCTCTGGTACTGCTATTTTAACAGTCTCCACAGGATTACAGGCATGGAGCTACTATGATGTTACTGTTTCCAGCACTAATTTGGTTATAGGCATTCATGGGACAGATGTGGGAAGTTTTGAAGGCGACTACCTTCCTCCCAGTGGGAACCTTAGGTACGTCACCCCACCCTATTGGGGACATCATGCAGAAACAATTGTTTTCAAAAGGGCATTATCAGCAGAAGAGAAGCAGACAGTCAGGTATCACATTCAGCAAAAGTATGGATTTCTTATCACTCAGCCACCCTTGGTGAGAGAGTACCTTTACCTTCCTTCATCCAATGTTGTCATTGAAAATCTCACTGTGAACTCAAACGTTTCGCTTCCCAATATTCCCACAAGCAATATAGTACTGGACTGGCTGGCTCCCAAGGCCGATTTAATTAGTGTTGAAGGTCTAATTGCCCCTCTCACATCATCAAACATAGTTCAGGGATGGCTTGCTCCCAAGGCTGATTTAAGTACTGTTGAAGGTCTTATTGCCCCTCTTACATCATCAAACACAGTTCAGGGGTGGCTTGTTCCGAAGGCAGATACAGCTACTGTCAACACTTTGATAGCTCCACTCACATCATCAAACACAGTTCAGGGATGGCTTGCTCCCAAGGCTGATTTAAGTACTGTTGAAGGTCTTATTGCCCCTCTTACATCATCAAACACAGTTCAGGGGTGGCTTGCTCCCAAGGCTGATACAGCTACTGTGAATACTTTAATAGCTCCACTCACATCATCAAATGTAGTTCAGGGGTGGATTGCTCCCAAGGCTGATACAGCAACTGTCAATACTTTAATAGCTCCACTGACATCATCTAATGTGGTACAAGGCTGGTTGTCTGGCAAAGCAAACACCACAACTGTAAATACTCAAATAGCCCCTCTTACAGCTTCCAATGTTGTTCAAGGCTGGTTGGCTCCAAAGGCAGATACAACAACTGTCCAGACTTGGTTAGCTTCCAAAGCTAACACATCTGCTCTTTCATCATATTTACCTCTAACAGGGGGCAGCATATCTGGCAACCTAATACTTTCAAGTAACATTTCAACCCCTCTTATCACAATGGAAAAGGCAAAATTGCAGTGGATATATAAAACACTCTCACAAAAAACGCCTGACCCAATTGCAATTTCCGGGTGTATTTTCCATTGGTATCCTGAGGAAACGGTAAATAGTCGTGTCTATACTCTCACAAACAGAGCAACAGGAGTTGATAGCATTGGAAATCTTACATGTGATGGAAGTAGGCCACACTATGTTGGAGAGAGCAGCTCCCAAATCCAAGGGAAGAAGTATATTTATTCAACAGGATGGGGAGGAACAGATAGGACATTACAAGCCCAAGTGAACAAAACCCTTTCTCCAACTTTCTTCCAAAACGGATTGAGTGTATTTATAGTCATGCGGATTGCCAATACTGGCGCAGATACAAACTATGCCCATCGCCATTTCTATGCTACTAATGGTTTCTATGAAGATTTCCAGATTGGTCAGAATACTCCTACAAAAATTGGTGTAATCTGGAATTACGCGATAAATGGTTCTGTTTTGACATCCTGTTCATCTACATACAATACTTGGTGTATCATTGACCATGTGGCTACTGCTTCTGGAATAGTCTCGGCCATCAATGGACAAGAATATTCACAAAGTAGTGGCAGTTGCCTTCCACTTTATAATATTACGAAACTCAGTGTACACCTTTTAGCTGCTGGATATACTGTGGATGCTTCGCATTATGTCGCAGAGGTAGCATGGTATAATAGGGCGCTCACAATTGATGAGAAAAAAGCAATAAGGCAAACTTTGACCCAAAAGTATGGTATCGCTATCACCAATCCAGCTCCAGTTTACAATGTTCAAGAATACTTATCAGTAGGTGGTGTTGATGTTCAAATTGACAATTTACAGGTCAACTCAAATGCAGTTATTCCAAACCACACAACCTCAAATGTAGTTCAAGGCTG
Organism: Cyanophora paradoxa; assembly: GCA_004431415.1. Taxonomy (NCBI): domain Eukaryota; class Glaucocystophyceae; order Cyanophorales; family Cyanophoraceae; genus Cyanophora; species Cyanophora paradoxa. The sequence continues at coordinate 89,021 of QPMI01000658.1, forward strand.
GTTAGCCCCAAAGGCAGATTTAGCAGCAGTGAATACTTTAATTGCTCCTTTGACAGCCTCTAATGTAGTTCAAGGCTGGTTGGCCCCAAAGGCAGATTTAGCAGCAGTGAATACTTTGATAGCTCCTTTGACAGCCTCTAATGTAGTTCAAGGCTGGTTGGCTCCCAAGGCAGATACAGTAGCAGTTAATGATTTAATAGCTCCTTTGACAACCTCTAATGTAGTTCAAGGCTGGTTGGCTCCCAAGGCCGATATGTCTACTGTTCAAACTCTAATTGAGCCTTTGCCCAGTAGTAATGTAGTCCAAAGCTGGATAGCAGCAGTAGACACCACAGGCAGTATTCAGAATCTTACATCTTCTAATGTTGTTCAAGGGTGGCTGGGAGGAACTATAAATGCTTCTAATCTTCAAATAGGTGGGACAACAATACCAAAAGGTTATGATTTTGACCAATTAGATGTTGTATCAACAGATCGAAGCGCTAATAATTGGACTGTTACAGGATGGACAGGAAGAACAGGACAAACAGGATGCTACACAACACCACAAAATGATGAAGATTGCAGTGGTTGTTGGATGAGATGGGCTGTTCCCGCAGGTATGAAGTCGTTTTATATTCAACACATGCCATGGTATAATTGTAGATACTTTGATATCTATGGTCAGACAGTCAATAACAAACAGCACTTTCTAAAACGTGTGAACGCCTATCAAGGAATCCAGTCTGTGAATGAGGATGGAACACATAACAGTATATTATTCATCTCAATCAATTGTGAATTCTACAAGTATATTTACGTCCAAGGAAAGAAAGGTCGCATTCATCTTACAGGTGTTTTCGGTTGGAGTAGACAGAGAGCAACAGATAATGAGATTGGAATGGTAAGTTGGGACAATGTGTTTAGCAAACCGGATTTTGCAGCAACTTATGCAACAAAAGCAGAAGCGACCTATACATTAGGTAGTTTATTGACAGTGAATTCTGTGGACTGGCACAAATCCACAGATAATATTCCAAGGTTTTGGCTTGGCAGTGGTAATACGACATACATACGGGGTTATGGAAATGGTGACGGTGTTTCTATTGAATTTAGAAACTCATCAGATACAGCCATTTTAAAATCCTATAATAATGGGAACCTTTGGGTAAATAATACTTTGTCTGTCCCTACTGTGAGCGCAACCACTGTAAGTGGAACAACTGTTACTGGAACAACAATTAATGCTACCACAAATCTTCAAATAAATGGAAACGCTGTTCCAAAGCTACACTCAAATGATGCATATGTGGCGGGTAACTCGCCATATAATTATTCAGGAAGTTGGACTTTTGGAACAGGATCGGCTTGGGAACCCTATTTTAATTATGGTGGTTATGCTCATAACAGCGAAATTGATGACCAAACATCTACAGCTTGGATTGAATACAATATCCCTGATGGACTACATACAGGCACAGCATTTTTGACTCATCTACCTTGGAGTGGAACACGGATATTCGAAATTTGGGGGATCAATCGACAAGGAAACGCAATCTTCATTACAACCGTTAACAACTGGTTCCCATATGCCGGATCAGCAGATGGGAACCATAGTGGTGTGAATAATGTCCCCATTTTTCTTGGAAATCGATTTGTCAGAATTCGGATTCAGGCAAAAATCGGAAGAATTCACATTATGGGTATAAGTTTCATGAAAATTTGGGTTGGGCATAGTTATGGTGGCCACACTGGATACATTGCTTGGGATAATATCTACCGAAAGCCAGACTTTGGGAATTATACGAGCTTTGATGTGGTCTCAGGTTGGAATAGCGCAACTGTTTATTTGGTCGGAAGTTGGGGAACAGCTTGGAAGCCCACAAGTGACAACCCTGTGGAAGGGTGTTACAGCAATAATGTAGATGATGAAACTTCTGGCAACTACTTCCAAATGGAAGTTCCAAGTGGAATGCGAACCTGCCATGTTCAGTATATGTCTTGGACTAATGGAAGATACTTTGATATTGGAGGATACCGAAATGGACGTTGGCATCATATTATGCGTGTGAACTGTTACCAAAACGTTTCTAACAGTTACGACAGCAACTGGCACGATGGCTTGGCTTGGACATCGTTCTTCTGCACAAACTTCTCACATGTAAGGTTTGTTGCCACAAAAGGTCGTTGTCACATTGGTATGCTTGGCTGGACAAAAGAAGCTGGGAGAACAGCACCAGCAAACGGTATGATTAGTTGGGACAATGTATTTAGCAAACCAAACATCATAACAAGTCTACCAGCAACAGCTACATGGACAGAGGATATGTGGTTAATATCAGGAAGTAGTCAACGAGGTCGTTTCTATTTTCAAAGTACTGGAACAACTTACATGAGAGGACATGGTGATACACCGATTGTGTTTAGAAATGAATACGATACCACAATAGCTTATTTCTATCACAGTGGGTGGGCGCAGATTACGGGTTATCTGTCAGAAGGAAGTGATAGAAGATACAAAACAGATATTAAGAAGATAACAGGCGCTCTTCCAGCATTAGAAAGATTAGACGGAGTTTCATTTAAAAGAATTGCTGATGACAAAAAGAAGGTATGTTTAGGATTAATAGCACAAGATGTTCAGAAAGTATTCCCAGAATTGGTTTCAGAAGGGGTAGATGGTTATTTAGGTGTTCAGTACACAGGATTGGTCCCTGTATTAATTGAAGCTGTTAAAGAATTATCCCAGAAATGCAAGAGTTTGCAAGATCAAATCGATCAATTAAAAAATGTGACATGATAGTAAATGGCGACCTATCCACTTGGTGGAACCCCAATGACAGGTGAACCTGTTTCACTGGCATTCGACTCAGCTACACTTGTAACTGCTTTGCAAACTATTGAGAAATCCGTTCAGCAATTAAATAAGCTGAACTCAGTAGTTCATGATTATAAATACCTATTAATTAATGCAATTTCCCAATCTGCAACAGGTGATCCAGTTACAAAATATGAAGATCTTGATACCAAATACAAAAGTATGACATCGAATCTGTATGGATTAATGGAGGTTTACCAAGGATTGGGATCTAATCTAATTACAGTGGCTAATGTATGAATAAAGGGAATTCCCCTTTTTTCTTACGATAGATCTACCGTAAGAATATCGAATACTGTTCGATATCCCCAAGGTAGATCTATCGTTAAAAAAAGATATAGTATATCTTTTTTCCGTATAGATACAATAGAATCTTACAGTAAAACCACAGGGAGGGGGTCATGGGTAAAGAGAGAAAATGTGATTTATCAATAAAGTCGAAAGATATATATGAGAGGCATAGGTAGGGGGTCATGGTTTTTGATCGAGGGTTGATGAAAAGTGAGCAATTTACGATTCCTATCGGGCATTGGTAAGGAATCGATCGTAAATTGCTTTGATTATCGATGAGGTCTATTAATGCGATGCGGGGTTTTAACTGTGAGGTTCACTGCAAACCGACCCAGGCTGACAGCCTACTTTGCTAGTGCTACAGCCTGGCAGAAACGCTGGCGGATATTCGTACCGTAGTACGTTTACAGTACTAGTTCACGTTTCAATTCAAGTTTGGCCGCCCGCGGCCAACACTGGCAAGCGGGCCACGTGCCACGGTGCACGGCCCACGGGCCACGCCGCCGGGCCGTGACGGGCCCACGGCCCCACGCGTAGACTGGCGGCCCGCGGCCCCGCCGGGCCGGCACGGCTAGCGCCGGCGCCGCCGGGGTTACTTACCCCGGCGTATACGCCGTGACGTACCGTGTAACACATAAATACTGGACTGATTTAATTAACAGAGTCCCAAATCAACAGGCCGAAATTCTGACATAGTCTGTTAATTTGGGACTCTGCTAATTCGCTGCCGTGCAGTCGTCCCATACAATCTACCCCCCAACATTACCGCCCCATACAAGACCAGCATTACATTACATTACCGCCCTGCAGCTGGAAGCGGAAAGTACTTTAAGTGTCAAGTCCCGCAGTCCGCCGCCCTCCCTCGCCGCGCGCCGCTCCACCGGTACCACCGGTACCCCTCCGCCTGCCTCCTCCTCCTCCGGATCCTGCCTCGAGCTCCTCCTCACCTGCGCCCCAGGACACCGATATCGATATCCCGCGGCCGTCATGTCGAGGTGAAGAAGTTAATTATAAGGTGGTGGGAGGAATTTTTCGAAGAGATGAATATGAAGAAAGAGAGGGAGTGGGCAGAGACGGCAGTACGTAGGGGGCGGGCAGCGGATCGCCGAGTCGGATGCGGGGCAGGGCGGGGAGGGGTGCGGGGACGGCGGAGTGAAGCGAGCGCGGACACAGGCAGGCGGCGCAGAGGGCTGGGAGCATGGCTAGCATGGAGGCGAGGCGGGTCGCATGCGCAAGGAGTCGGGCGGGGTCGGCCGGAGCCGGGGGGGGGGGGGGAGCTGAAGCCGGGGGAGTACTAGCTATAGTGGCCGAAGCCATGGGGTTGGCCGAAGCCAAGGGAGAGGCGCCGACTCCGGCGAAGGGGATTGAGCCGAAGGGGGAGGAGCCGAAGGGGATTGAGGGTCGACGGTATGCAAAGCCTGCGGGCCGGGGAGCCGGCTGGGTCGAGGGGAGGGGGGCGGTGTCACGAGAGGTTTGTACTCGCCGGGTGCGAAAAGAGAGGTGATGGTGGCCGGGCCTGGGCTGGCCCGTGATCATGAGGACTGGCGCCGTTCGCACTTTTTGGTAACGCGCTTGGACAGCTTGCGACCGGTTGCCTTTCGTTTAGCCGTAGGTATAGACACCTTCCAGTTCCTCGTGTATTCCATTCCTTCCGAGTTCCCTGTACCTTTGATTCCGTTCCCTTTGTCGTTGGCTCTGCCTCTTCCTCCTCCATCTCTCACTGTTAGCCCTCAGGCAGTTCCGCCTCTTTATCTTCATCAACCGTCAGACCGTATAGTTTTTGGCAGCGAGTATTTTGTGTATGGTGACGTTCCTCGTGTGTACCCTTCTCTCTCTTCTACTTCGCTATTTTTGCCTCTCCCGCCTGGTTCAGCCCCATCGTCTGCCTTCCCTGTCACTACTGGCTTGCGTTTCGCCCCTCCTCTTATACTGCCGATTCCGAGTCTGAATCCGAGTTCTGCGCATGCCCCTTTCCTCGTGTCGTCCCCAGTTCCTCAGATTAGTCTTCAGCCGTCCATTGTTTTACCAACGTTTAACTCTACAATCTCGATTCCGTTTAGACACTCCGCCAGCGCTAGCTTCGACTCTCCCCTCTAGTGGTGTCCTACGTTTCGCCTCTCCTATAGCTACTGTTCTGCCGCCTCTGCCTCCTGCGACTACGTCTTCTAGTTCTGCTGTTAGCTCTATCTTGTCGTCAAAAAATTTGCTCGGATAGGTCCGGCCAGGCAGGGAGGGGGTTGCCCCCCGCCCCACGCGCCGCTGTTTCCAGCGGCTCGGCCGGACCCTAGGCGCTTTATTTACGATACCTTAGGCAGTCGTCCCATGTCTCCGTACCTCAGGTAGTTCTTGAAAGCTCGTACCGCGAGCGTTTCCACTACTGCTGTCTCGTGGCACGCTGTCCCCGGGGCGTGGTATTCTTGGCAGTGGTCGCAGTGGCCCTCTCCGCGTATCCGATCGAGTTCCCGCGCCGCGATACGGTGCGATTCGAGTTCGCGTTTTCGCTTTCGATTCCGGGTCGGGTCGGGCGGGTTCGAATCCGGCCGGTCCTCATTCTCCGCTTCTTGCATCGCTGTCGCTCCCCCGACCTCTGCCGCGCTCGGCGTCCCAGCAGCGTCCTCGGGATGTCCTCCTGCAGCATCTGGGTCGGCCTCGCTGCCAACCGTCGGTGCTCGGTTCCCCTTCGGTGCGCGCTTGCTTCCCTGCGTGATCCCCCACACTCGGGACTCATGCTTGCTCGTTGTTTTGCTTCTCGGCTTCCAGATCTCGCTGTGTACTTCCGTGAGCACCGTCTCCGCCAGCTGCCGGCAGACCGGTATGGTCTCTGCTTCGGCGAATCCCAGGTCGACTAAGACTCTGTCCATGTCGTTCGGCAGCAGGCCCTGGAGTACCCGCATGTGATCCAGGTCGTGCGCGCTGCGCCACCCCTTGTGCTCGCCTTGCATGTCGTGCCATGCGCCCGGATAGCTATTGCCCGCCTCCGGCGCGTGCGCGTACCTCCGGCTGAAGTCGTAGCACCGCATTCTCGCCGACAGGCTCTTCTCGGCTACCGGGCGCGCCTCGTAGACGCGTTCTAGGTCGAGGCTCGCCTGCTCCACCGATTTGGTTGGCTGCTCGAGGTGCGCCGCCTTGCGCTTTCGGGCCCGGGCGTTCGGGGCCTGCTCGGAGCCCTCTGACCGTTCTGCCCGCTCCTTCGCCTCCTCAGCTGCGTCGAGCGCTCTGCGCGCCGCCCCCACGACCTTCTTGTCGTACAGTTTCAGGAACTCCTCGTCAACTGCTTTCTGGATGCGGGCGTGAGCGGTGGGCAGGCTGGGCATTCGATCAGGTAGTGGCGCAGCGTCTCCTTGGGTTTGGCCTCGCTCGCGGCGCACCGCAGGCACTCCCCTTCTGACTTCCCCTCGTATAGGTCCGGGCGGTCGCGCAGGCGTTCGGGCATCAGTGGCAGCCCGTCGATCAGCGCCTTCACGCCGTGCGCCCGCCACTTGTGCCTGTAACCGCTTAACTTGCGGTGCCAGTACTTGACGCTCAGCAGCTCGAGCGCTTGCTTGGGCTTCCGAGCGCGTCCCGCAGGGCTTCGCCCGTCCGTCTCAGTTGAGTCCACTTGACGAAGCTCCGCACCGCGTGTTGCATTCTGATGTATCTGCAGGGGTCGATCTCAACCCGCTCGCCCTGGTGGATGAGCTCGAAGCCCGTGGACTCGGGGGGTACGAGTACGTCGGCCCGGTACGTCATGTGCTCGCCGGTGGTGGGGTTGATGAGGGGCATGTTCGCTGCTGCCTTCGCGCGCAGGTCGACTTCCTTGTGGATCTCGTCGTTGGGGTCGTGGCCCGGCACCCACACTACTTCCACTCCTGCGTCCTCCCGCCTTCCTGCCCCGCGGAGCTCCATCACCGCGCGCCACAGCCGGTACTCTGCTTCGTAGCTATCCCGTGTGTCTTTGCGCGCTGACTTCCGCCTGTAGTATCGCACCCGGGTGGCGAAGTTCCGTACGACGGAGAGGTTGTCGCAGTGTACCCTCACCATCTTGTTGAGCGTGCGATCAGCGTCGCGAGTATGGCCCCGTGTAGCTCGGCTTTATAATTGGACAGCTGCCCTCGCAGCCTCCCACCGTACTGCATGTGCGGTTCCTGGGGTCGTATACGGCGTACCCCGCTCTCGCCTTACCGGCCTTGCCCAGGTCGAAGGTGGATCCGTCGGAGTCGATCCGGTACTCCTCCTGTCCTTCGCGTTCGGCGATCCGGGTCTGCATCCCTTCTGTACCCGCTTCCAGGATGGCTTCCTTACGCATCTCGTAGATCTGCCATATCGTCGCTCCCAGCAGCGCTTCGGGGCCCGCTTCCTCCTCTTCGTCTCCGGCCTCGGCGGGATCCTCCGGCTCGGGGGCGGCCGCTGTCTGCTCCCGAGTGTCGTTCTCTTCCGTCCCTCTCTCTCGCTTGGCGGTCGGCTGTACCCGTCTCCGTTTGCTTTGCTTCTGCACCCGTTTCCCTTCCTTGGCTGGGGCTGCGCGGGCTCGCAGTTGGTACCGGCTTCTCCCTGCAGCCTGCACCTGCGGCGGGTCTACGTCGTCGGGCCTTGGTGGGCCTCCGGGGTCCTCGCTCATGTCCGATTCGCGATCTGATTCTACCGCCTCCATCCCGCCCGTCCTCCAGGCGTTCAGCTCCTCGGTCTCGGGGGGCAGGCGCACCCGCGGCGGCCGCTCCTCGTCTCTGTCGGTTTCCGTCTGACGTTCGTACCGGACGCCCCACAGTGGGAAGAGCGCCTTTACTCTCTCATCGTACTCGCAGTTCTCGGGGTCAAAGTTCATGCTGCGTACTTCGGGGTCCGCCGGGTCCGCTTCCCTCGCCCAGCAGCACGTTCCGTCGCACTTTTCCCAGATCGTGTTTGCCTGACTGTTCTTGTCGCGGGGTACGTAGTGCGCGATGCGCGCAACTTGCGTTCCGTTCGAGTCCATCCTCGTGCTCATTACTAGCGCGAGTTCTTCGTTTCCTGGTATGTCGTTGGCTACCAGGGCGAAGGTGCCAGGTCGGATGTCATGTCCCTTAGCGAAGACTGACTGCGTAGCGGCCGCTCGCAGGCTTTGTTTGAGTTCCGTGCCCCCCTCCTTGCAGAGGTGCGTTCGGAGGAGCCTGTACCATTCTGGTTCGCTCCACGCTCGTGATCTTGCCTTTTCCCAGGTCTTCCAGGGCAGGAGGTGGGTCCCATTCGGCGCCCTCACCTGCGCTACTTGGAGGAGTCCCCGCTCCATTAAGTGGGGAGCCATCTTCGCGTAGTCGCGCGACGGGACGTGGCTCTGAATCGTGTCCGCCGGTGCGGCCGGGGCGAGATCCGGGTGGGTGGTCTTGATCGTGTACCCCGCGCGCCCCGCCACGTGTATCGTGTGCGCCATCAGGTGCTCTTTCTGAAGGTACCGGGCCAGCTCCGTCTGCTCCAGCGGATTCAGGTTGGTTCCCATTGCCTCTTTGAGGGCCAGTAGCCGCTCCATGCGTACCTTCCCCACTAAGCTGTTTGTGTCGCGCAGCTGCGCCAGCAGCGTCGTCAGCTGTTCTTCGAGCTGCAGCGCGCGAAGGTTGAACAGGCCGTAGGGCGCCGGCGACGTCATCATATCGTTTGGTACGCTTTTGCTCAGCTCCGCGTGGTGTTTAACTACCGACCGCCAGGTGCGCTCCAGCTCGTCGACGTCTGCATCGCTGAGCTTCGCCATCTTCACCGCGTAGCGTAGGAATCCCTGCACCAGCGTGTTCACCAGGTACACGCTCTCCTCCTCGTACACTGTCTTTGTTCTGAGCACGGCCGCGGTCGCTCGCAGCTTCTCCTTCATGTAGTCGATCTGGGGTCGGCTGTCGAGGTCGACTGTCATGAACACGCCGAGAACCTTGAGCGGGTCGTTCTCGCTCATTGTTCGTTTGATCTGCTTCCCTTCCTTGCCGATCTCCGGTGCGTTCATCGTGGGCCCGTATTTCGGGCTCGACTTCGAGTTGCGTGTCACGTATCGCGTTTTCTCGGCGCTGATCTCGATATCGTGCATATCGCAGAAATCGCTGGCGAGGCGGGCCCTCTCCGCGATTCCCTCGCGGCTCTTGGCAATCCAGTGCGTGTCGTCCGCGAAGGCCGTGTGCGTCACCTTCGCGATTCCTCGGTTCATTTCACCTTCGCGATTCCTCGGCCCTTGAGCGCGCCTTGCTTCACGAGCATGTCCTGGAGGCGGTCCGCCAGTATCCCCTTCATGAGCTTGTCCCCCACCTCAAGCAACGTGATGGGCCGTACGTTCGTCAGTTTTCCGTCCCACGTTGGGATCTTGCTGATTCCGACCGTTGTCGCCTTGTTCCACGAGTCGGGCGTCCTCCTCAGGCGGACTGCGTCGCAGATGATGAGGTAGAGCAGCTCGTTAGGGGCGCTCTCCTCCGGCCAGCTCTTGATCTGCGAGTTCTGCAGGTTCGAGTCTCCGGGGGCCGTCGGCTTCAGCGTTCGCCTTTTCTCGTTGTACTCTGCCCATCGCGGCGCGTCCATCGCTCCCTCGTATTTCAGGTGGGTCTTGGTCTTGTACATGTGCTTCCATAGTCGCTTCTCTTTGAGGGTTTGGTCGATCTTCGGATCCCGCTTTCCCCAGTACTCTTCGAAGTACTCTTTTAGGCGTCCGCGCACTGACGGGGCATCTGCTAGGACTTGTGGCCTTTTATGGTCGGGTACTTCTTCGACAAGCGTTTCGAAGGGCACGATCCCCGTGCTTTTGCCCATCGTCGCCTGCCAGTACCTGCCAGGGTCCGTCTTGAACCACTCCCTCGTCTTGTCCCGGTACTCCGCGCGCTTCTTCGTCTTCAGCTTTTTGTACTCCTTCGGGATTTCCCGGCGCAGTCGGTTGATGGCCGCCCCGAGCGCTTCGTGCCAGTACTGCCATTCTGCCGTCGGTGCGCGGGGTTGGGGGAGGGGGCCGGCCGGGAGGCTTGTGCTGACCGCTTGCAGGCGCGCGAGTCGGACCTCTGGCTGCAGCCGGTGCCAGGCCCGTCTCAGCTTTCGCATCTTTAGGCTCATGTTGTGCCGTCGCGCGATCGTGGGGGGCTTGTCCGGGTCGCGCGCGCTGAAGATTTCCGCGCAGCCTACTTCGCTCTATCTTGTCGTCTTCGTCTAGATCTTCGTCTTCGACTGTAGTTCCTCGTGCGCGTTCTCCTTATTCGCTGCGTCCCCGTGCTCCTCGTCGTTCTAGTGTGACTAGTATTTCTGCGTCGACGTCCTTGAGCTCTTCTACTCCTTCTCCTCGTGCTCATTCTCCTTATCTTTTGCGTTCTTCTAGATCTGATCGTGTCCCTTCTCGTGATCCCTCTTGATTCTGTATTTTGTGCTACTTCACTGTATCTTTGATTTGTGATTGCTTTGTTGTCCTTAATATCACTACCTACGGGGGGTTCGCCCCACCGTAGTCTCTCAAAAAACAATTATTTATAATTTTATATTAACGTACGTATGCAATGGTATACCGTATACGTAGTAGCCTGGTACGCGCGCGCACGGTACTGGCGAGTCAGGGATTTCCACCCATTGGTCGATTTCCATGTGGTATATCATTCGTCGGAGTGCTTTAATTGTTTTTACCGTAGTACAAAAAACGATTTTTTGAACACAGGTTCTGAATGTGTGTAGTAAGTGTTGCATGCTGGCCCCAGCCTGGCCGGGAGCCTGGCCAGTGGCCATGGCCCACTAATATTGCTGGGCCATTGCTGGCCCCCATGGCCATTGCATATTAATATTGCTGGGGCTTCCGGGAATCCGGATCCGGGATCCGGATCCCACGGATATATATCGATTCCGGGATTTTCTTTGAAGTGCTAGTACTAGTTAACGTTTCAACTTTCACTGAGTTCAAGTTTGGCCGCCAAGTCGGCGCCAACGTCACGGCGTTATAATTAACAAGCGGCCCGGCGGGCCACGGCCCACGGGCCACGGCCCACGGGCCACGGCCCACGGGCCACGGCCCACGCGGGCCGGGGCCGCGGCTAGGGTTACCGTCTGACGGTAATGTCGGGCCCCCAGCCTCCGACATCGACAATGTCGAATGTCAGGTGGATTTCGGTTGCAAGTCGGTTGCCGGTATATATAACAAGCAGGGGGGCAAGCCCCCCCGCACTCCCCCCATTGCAATTTTGCAAGGGGGGGAAAGAAGACCGAAGGTCTTCCCCCCTTGCTTCCCGTTCCCTCGCTAGCGCTTCAGCCAAAAGTTTTCTATGAGGCCGTTTTCGAGGTTCAGTATGCAACGAAATTGTATTCTATTCTTTTTCCGATTGGCTCGGTGGACCGGTCAGCCCTCGACTTTGGAGCGTCAAACTCGAGGGGAAAAAGTGGTTTTCGAGAGCTCTCTCGAACTCGGGAAAAGTGGTTTTCGAGGGAACAACCAACTTCTGTCTCACTCCTCTAGGCTCTAGCTATACATCTGGGCTCGGGGAAAACCAACTTCTGTCCCACTCCTCTAGGCTCGATCTAGCTATAAATTTAAATATGGGCTCTCCGGGCCTCTCCCTCGCGCGGCGCTGCAGCTGCGGTGTCACGCGGCAGTTTTGTATGGGAACCAGTTCTCCCAGTTAGCGCTGTCTTAATTAAATTTTGCGCGGCCGTCCAGACTGTAGTCTTTTGCTGCGCCGGCCGAGGTCGCACCTGTCCAGCAGACCAGTTCGCGTGCTGCGCACGACGTGCCGCTTGTCTGCTGCGTTCGGCACCTGGCCAGCAGACCAGTTCGCGTGCTGCGCACGACGTGCCGCTTGTCTGCTCAGTCCGACGCGTACGGTCGGCGCCTCGCGTACGCCTCGCGTTGCGCCGCGTGCCTGCGCCCTTGCCGCCTGCTACCCGGCCAACAGCCCAGCACGCTTGCTGGGCACGGCGCGCCGCTGCACACCGCTTGCCGCTTGTTACGGATCAGGCTTCGGTTAGCGTTGTCGCTCCGGATCCGAGCCTTGCCGGGCCCGGCGGCCGCTACGGCCGCTGGCTGCACTGCAGCTTAAGCTGTAGCAGTCCCTGAGTGTTTGCAACAGCCGCCAGTTACCTTATTCAGCAGCAGCTCGCTGAAGCCCTTCCGCTGGCGGGTTTCAGACGAGATGGGACGGATATTGGGCCTCGTTTCCGGGCGAGATTTCCTGCTGTCGGACGCCCGATGCATGTTCTCTTCACTGAGTCATCGTGCACCGGCGGAATTTGCTTACATTGTCCGGACGGAGCCCGTCAACACTTCTGCTGGCGCACGAGCTTGTTTCGTCATGTTCGGCAGCACGGTCGCAGCGCTCGAGTTCGTGCAGTTTCGATCGAGTCGTGCGCTGGGAAAAACGCAGCTGCTAACGCACGTATTCACCGCCACGCAGGGGACTCCCAATTCAGCAGTGCGTGCGCAGTCTGCAGTTGGCGTTCAGCTTTCTGAGGTTATATTGCATACACAGGTCGCTGCAGCTGAAGACCAGAGAAGTCCTCCCACAGGCTTATCGTCGCCTCTTCTTCTGGCGGTACCCTCTCGTTGGCCCAGTGGTTGACATGCATCTTCTGGCGCTGGCTGCCGCTCACCCCCATGGGCGACTTCCGCCCCGACCCCCTCCAGAAGGCCTGGATCGCCTATGTTTACGGCGAGCCCTCTGCAGACAACACCATCATCGATATCTTTTAGCCATTCAACCTGCCGCGCGCGCTGGGCCGGGGTCGATCTACATCTGCCCCGTGCATGTTCGTGCCACTACTACTCTTTCATTAGATCCAGATTCCCCCCTTGCACCCCCGGCGCGCCAAAACGCGGCCGGGCCCCTAGTATCGCCACGGCAATCCCGGTTTTGGTCGAATTCGGCTGCTCTTGATCCGCCTGCTCCGCCTCCTGTGTCCTCCGAGGCTCCTCGACCTCGTGCCGTAGCTCTGCCCTTTCGCATCGTTCTGCTTCGCCTCCGCCTCCACGTCGTCTTGTTGTTCCTCTTACTTGTCTGCTTCCTGTTATTTATCTTTCTCAATTTTGTCCTCCGCTTCTTAGTGATGTAATTTCTTCCGATATTGATGGTATCTCTAGCTTTGGCTCTTCTTCGTGTCAGTCATCCGGATCCTCTGTCCCTCGATCTGCTCGATTTATCGTCTCTTCTCGATCTGCTTTAACTGCTCGAGCTCATACTAGCAGACCGCGCAGGAGGTGCAAGCTTAAGGGGGGGTATTTGTACACTTTGCAGGGTACTTCGGGGGGGCGGGGGGGGGGGCCTAGGGAGGCGAGACCTATATATAGCTATGCACGCGCAGGCGGCCGGGATAGGCGGGCGGGGTGTCGAGGCAGGCGGGTGGGGTGGCGAGCTCGAGGCGGGTGGGGTGGCGAGCTCGAGGCGGGCGGCGGCATGCGCACCAGGCTGGCGGGCAGGCGAGGCTAGGCCAGGGCGGCGGCGGGAGGGGGCGGGGGAGGAGCGGCAGGTGGCGCCGGGCACTGTGCATAATTATATAGCCTGCGCAGGGCCGAGGCGAACGCATCAGCTCGCCCCAGACAGCGGCTCCATTCCCCCCTGCTCGAGTCTCGATGCGCCACAAACTCTCAGGAGCGCACATGTACAGGTGCAACAACGTAACAGCTGCAGGTACGTATACTGGAAGCAGCCTATATAGCTAGGTATATATAGCGCGCCACGCGCCGCGGCGCCGCTCCCCGAGTCCAAGCATGTATGACATTCAGAAGCACTTGGTTTAATTTGGCCAGTGGCGCATATAGCAATACTATGATAGCAGGTGAGGAGCGACCTCGACATGTGTCGCATCCGACATTATAGCGGATGCTCGTTTGTGAGCCGCTAGGGTTCTAGATGATGTGCGCAGCCTTCGTGCTGCTAGATCGACGGCGCCTAGGCTAGTTAGAGCGCCGCGGTCACTTGTATGCGTGTGTCGGGGTACGCCGTAGCTGGACGGGTACACCCTCAGTCTACCATCCCGGTGGCTAACAGCAGCAGCACTCGCCAAACCCCGCCCTGCCGAGCTTGCACTCCGCACGGGCTTCCCGCGCGCACGATTAGACACACTAATCTCGCACGCGACAGGCGCCATTCTGCCGGAATCGAACCTTCAAGGGTCGCTGGACTTCCAGGCTCTGCCCGCGCCGCGCGCCTCGCCGCGCCGCCTCGCATAAGCTTAAAGAGATCTGGGACGAGCTTTCCGGGCGACCGCCACTTGTGGCGTGCTACGCTGCACACTTCGGCCGCGTCGCCTCTGGGCGGGCTGATTGTGCTTCGGAAGTGACTCTAGTGTCCCTCGCGGGCTTCGGTGCATCCCCAGACCGAAGCGCACGCACGAGCTCTCGCGAGAGTCTCAATCATTGTCTGTGTCCCTTCGCCGGTTGCACGCTTCGCGTCGCACACTGTGCCCCGGAGTCTGCCAGCGGCAGTTCTCTGAGTGTCCCTGAGTCGGTTCTCGCACGCCACGAGAAGACCGTGTCCCGGATCTGCAGTGCGCTGCAGATCAAATCTTGTGCCCTGGCATTCTGTTCTCGTGGCTATACGCTGCAAAGAGAGCAATATGTCGAACACTTCTGAACTGATCAGTTCTGAAGTCCGTAGCCAGCTGTCCGCACTTGCGCACGTTGAGCCTGCGAAGGCCGAACTTGCTGTGCAGCTCGCTGGCACCGCCGCTGCGGCGGAGGATGATCCCGCGCGGATCGCCTTCCTCCCCGCGAAGCCGCGCCTCGCCGACGGTGACCGGTTCCGGAAGGATGTCCGGAACTTCCAGTCGGCTCAGCCGACGAAGTATCTCTTTGGCCCGGACACTGCCGGCGGCCAGGAGTATACTAAGTCTGAGGCGCTTGCCGGAGTGATCGTCGGGCGCATCCGCCCCGGCGCCTCCGCGCCGAGATTGAGCGTAAGCGCGACCTCTATGAGGCCTCTATTGCTGGCCTGGAGCGTGACCGCGCCCTGCTCGCTCGTCTCGAACTTGTCCCGGCTGATCTGCGGACTGCCGAGGATGAGGCTGCAATCTTGGCGCTGCAGCAGAGCTGCGCGCGCGATCATGCCACTATCGTGGCCGTGCGTGACTCGTACTTGCGTGCCCCCGGGCTCCTCGCGACGATCACGGCATGGATTCATGAGACGCGCCCGCACGCGGCCCGCCGGGCTCTCACTGAGCCCTACACGGGCGAGGACCCGCGCTCATGGCATGACTGGTTCATGCCCCTAGTGCAGCACACGCTGCCCCAGGGCCAGCGCCTCGCCGTGTACTATGCGGAGTGTCTGCGCACTGCGCTCGAGGCCCGCTCGACGAGCGAGGACCCGGAATATCAGAACCTCGATGTTCGGATGGCCGGGTTCGCCCAGGCGAACGAGCGCACTCTGCGCGCGTTCCTCGCCGCGCTGCAGCAGCGCATCCTTGCACAGGACGGCGCCCTGTCGCCGCTCCAGCTCGACGAAATCTTCGTCGCAGCGTGCAAGACGCACGGCTGCCGCACCGTGCTGCCCCCCACGGCCACGGCCGCGCTCGAGGCGCCGGAGGCTAAGAAGCCCCGCGTGCGCAAGCTGGCGCCGGTAGCGGCCGCCGCCAGCGACGACGACGGCGACGAGCCCATCGAGGCCGTGCCCGTCAAGTCCGTCAATGCGGCCCCGGGCACGAAGGCTCCGCAGGGCGCGCCCGTCGCGGGTCGCCGGCACCCCGACGAGGAGCGCCTGGGGTACCCGAGCACGACCACGTCCCCATGCCCCTGTGCATGCACGTGGAGATGCCGGCCCTCGACCGCTGCCACTTTACGTGGAACTGCGTGTGGGGCACGGCCCCCTTCCCCAATATCCCATACTCCGAGTGGGTGAAAGGGATTGCGGATAAGCGCGCGCGGCGCCGCGATCGGCCGGCGCGCGAGGAGGATGCCGCCGATGAGCGCAGCGAGCCCGGCCCGACCCGCGGCGGGTTCTCGCACCGCGGCGGGCACCGCCAGGAGCCGTACGCCCGCGGCGGCTACCGCAACGACCGCGGCGGCTTCGGCCGGGACCGCGGCGGCGGCTACAGCCGGGGCGGCGCCACCCGCGCCCCTGCCTCCGGCCCGAACCAGCGCCCGCTGGGGAAGGGCAAGGAGAAGAGCGCCCAGGACGACCGTGAGCCGGGCTGCTGGACCTGCGGGTCTCTGGACCACATCCGCCGGGACTGCCCGGACGCTGAGTCACAGGGCCGCGGCGGACGCGGCCGGGGCTACGGCCAGGACATGAACCGCGGGCAGCGGCCCCGGTTCAACCAAGTTCGCGCCGAGAACGAGCCCCGCTCTGACTCGCCGAACTCGGCCGCCATGGCTGCATTCTTCCAGCACCTGCAGGTGATGCAGCAGCAGGCCGCCCTGCACGAGAGCGCGCGTGGCGCCAGCTCCTCGTCTGCAGGCGGCAACCCGAACGCCGGCGCCCCTCCGGGCGGCCCGTCCATTCGGTCGCTGTCTGTGATGCCCGTGGGCACGGATTCCGACTCGGACGAGGCTGCGGCCGTTGCAGCGGTCCGCCAGCCGTCCGACGCCCTCGCCATGGCCGCCAAGGCGCGCGACCAGGCCGCCTTCGATGCCGCTGCGGCGGACATCTCGGCTGGCGCCCTCGACGATGCCACTCGCGAGGCTGCGTTCGAGCGGGACCTCCGCTGCGCCAACCCGGCCAGCGAGGACGGCTCCGGGGAGTCCGAGCTTGGGGAGAGCGACGCCGAGCGGCTCGACACGGACTCCGAGTCCGCCCCGAGCTCCGACCCTGGCCAGGGCTCCGCGCCCTACGCCAGCGACACCTCGAAGCCCGCCTATTTCGGGCCGTTCGGTTCTCCGGACCGCGACGTGCCCCAGGCACCACCCCGGTGCTCCACGAAGTCGTGGGCACTGGATTACATGCCGTATGACCACGTGCCTGCCACGGACGTGGAGAAAGAGGGCGAGCGCGAGGGCGGGCCCTACTTGCCCCGCTACGCGAGCCCGGTGCTCATGCCGCTCACAAAGTGGTACGCCCACTTGACGGCCAAGCCCCGTGACCTAGAGCGCGCCATTGGGCTGCTCTTCACGAACGGCCTCGACGACGCGAAGCAGACGCTGCTCGTTCGCGAACTCGCCCAGGAGGGCCCGAAAGGCATAGTCCTTGACCGGTTCCTGGGGGCCTGCGGCCTGCGGCGCCCCGAGCGCCTGCTGCTGGGTCGCCTGGCTCACCGCACCGAGGCTCACTCCCTCGCCTGCGTGATCGAGGCTGCGGCGACGATCGCCAAGCTCGATTACCGCCTCCAGGAGGGCCCCGATTCGAGCATTGCGATGCTCGCAATCCGCGGTGCCCAACTCAGCCACCCCGTCACAAGTGCTCGGGTATTGGCTCGGCCCCTGATCCTGAGGATCTTTGGCCCGACGACCCCAATGAGCTCGACGTCGCCTCGCTGAAAGCTTGGGACGACATGCTCTTGTCGTGGGAGCGGCACGCGCCCGCCTCGAACGTCTGGGCCTCGCCTCAGACTCGAGCGCACTGCCGGACAGCGAGCGTTTACCGCTGCTATCCCTGCTCATTTCGTCGGCGTACCTGCTCGCTCAGCCGGGCCTGAAATGGCCGGGGATCCAGCACCTGCAGGTCGAACCGAACGGCGACCCGCGGTTCGACATTACGCCCGACGGGAACGTCTCCCGTACCGTGACGGGCTACCACGCCATGCGCACAGCGCTCGCTGCGGCTCGCGAACTCCTCGACGAGGATTCCGACTTCCACGCTTACTGCGTGCAGCTTGTGCTTGCCATAATCCGTTTCCGGACCCTTACGGTGCTGCCGGGCGCACTCGGATTCGAGAAGGGCAGCCTTTTCGCGTGGATTAGCCCTAAGGACGTGGCCCCGCCACTGTCGCTGTTCCAAACATACACGGAGCGGCTGACTGAGGTTGCCGGAGCCACGTGCTTCGACACGCGCGCCAAGGGCACCGTCCCCGAGCGCGTTATCGCCATGCAAAACAGCCGCCGCGCTCGCTGCATGGCCGGGGAGCCGCCGCTCGTGAACCTGTCCGAGCTGGTGCAGCACGGCTCAGACCTTGAGGGGTTCCGGGCCATCAAGTTGCTCCCCGCGTCGCCGTGCGCCGCCTGGCCAGGATCCTCGACCTGCGCCGCCCCACGGAGTTCAGCAGCTTGCTGTTCTCCGACTGGCTCATGGGCCTGGGGACCTATCACGCCGCCCCACGGTCGTGGTAGACAGCCCCGTCGGCCCCGGCGAAGGGCTCCGGTTCCGGGAATTCCCGAATGCCGACCCCCTCATGCTTGGACCGAGTGTTGAAGCGTTCTACGATCGCTCCTACCCGATCACTCGCCGCGGGCGGTGCTGTGACTACGATGTCATTGAGCTGCTGGCATCCCGCACTGTCCCCGTGAGGGCCGTGGCCCGCTCCCTGGCGGCGTCCGTGACTCGAGCGAGTACTCATGGCTCGTGAACGCCCTCCACGGCGAGTTCTCTGCCGCGAACCGCTGGGGTGAAATGCACCGTAGCATTTTCACCTGGGTTTGCTACTGCATCTCGCAGTCCGGCGTCCGCGCCGTTGCTCTGCTCGAAAAGCCGCGCGACCGCGTGCGCTTGATGCTGGGCGAGGTACGCCGCCGCTTCACGGCCAAGCGCTCGTACCGTCCGGTCTGGGATGAGTTCGATGACGACCTCCAGACCAGCGACCGCATGGCTCGCGAGGTCGCCGAGCGTGAGGCCGCCGCCGGCCGCCGTGGCCGCGGCAAGGGCAAGGTCGACGAAACGACCTCTGCCGCCAAGCCCGCTCGCACCCGCGGCACCAGCCGCCGGCCCGCCCCCGCCAAGCCGGCAAATGCCGAGGCCGAGGGCGAAGGGAAGCGGAAGAGGGCCCCGGCACGCCCTCTCCTGACCCCATGGAGTCCGATGAGAGCGCTGGCGTCGACAACGACACGCGCGAGAGGATGCGGCACGCGCTCTTTGTCCGTGCGGGCATTGACGCCCACCTCTTCGAGCTCATCGGCTGCCCCAGCCCCTCTAGCCGTTGGCCGACTCAGGTCGAGCACATGTGGCTCGCCAACAGCGGCCTGCAGCCGGCTCAAAACCCGGTCACGCTGCACATCGCTCCCGACCCGGAGCTCGCCGCCTGGCTCGAAGCTGAAGCGGCCCAGCCGCCCTGGCGCCGCTTCGCCTGGTTCCATGAGAACCCCGACCGCCCCCAGTGGGAGCGGCTGGAAATCGTCATGCCGAACCGCCACCCGGCGAACATTCGCATGCTGAAGCGCGCTGTCGCTTCCTTCGAGCTCGCCGCCTCCAGCGCCGGCTTGCTCGTGCCGCTGCCGACCTGCCGGCCGACACCACGCAGTGGAATGCCCTTCACTGGGACGCGTTCTTCATCGATCGCTTTGAGCTGCATGTGTCGCACCTGCCCCGTACTATGTCGAGGGACGCTGGCGCTCTTCCGCCAACACGGGCCCGACCCTCTCTGAGGTTGTCGCCCCAGTCCCCAGCCATGCGCGCTGGATGCTGTCCTGCCTAGACAGCGGTCGCACCGGACCGGGCATCACGCCCTTCGTCCGCGCGAGCAGCAGAAGCTGCCGGACGACGTTAGCTATTTCTATGACATGGTTAACGCCTCGCACCCGGGTGCGAGGAGCTCGTCCGTACGCTCGCCCCGGCGTACCCGGCAAACCTCGAAATTCCCGAGGTCGTCCAGCGCGAGGCCGCAAAGGACGACTCGGATTCGTGGCTGGCCACCAGTTACCGCTGCTACGACACCGTCGTCGAAGGCGCTAATTGGCTGCTGGGCGAGATCCACGAGGCCCGAATTGGCGGCAACGCCCCAATTCGCTCCCTTCCCTTTGTGCAGTGGCTCGACAACTGGGAAGGCGAGGCCCGCCGTAGCGAAGCCGATCGCGACGCTGAGGGCGACGTGCCCATGGCCAGCTCCTCAGCTGCGCCTGTCGCCGGACCGTCCGGGTCTCCACTGCTACGGCCACGCCGGCGGCACCTGCTGCTGGGCCCGCACGTGGTACGACGGCACGCCCGAGCGCGTCCGGTACTGCGACAAGTACTGCGTGCTGCTGCCCGACCCGCTCGGCGGTAGCCCGGCCCGCAATCCGACGGCCGAGCAGTACCCGTGGGCTGCTATTCCGCGGCTCGTGCCGCTCACCCTCGGCGAGAACGGGCCGCCCGACGCGCCCTGCGTGAATGCGACTGCCCCAGTCGTCACGCGTTTCCACCCGAACGCGCTCGACGCTGATGCAGCCATGCACTGCCTTGCCTCCACGCTCATCGCAAACGTCGAGGGCCATAACCGCGGCATCCCCGCCGCGGTAATGTTGTATGGCCCGCCCGTGCCACCGGCACCGACGTCCATGCAAGGCACCGACGTTCAGGGCTTGCCCTACGTCGCGGCGATGATGGGGCTCGACGAGTCCATCATGCAGTGGGTCGCGTCGGAGCCCACTCCCGCAAACCGCCTCGATGGGCCGATCACGCGCGCCTACTCGGTGCTGAACACCGCCCTGCACCACACGTGCCGCCAGGCGTTTGCGTACCTCGCTCGCCCGCACACGTTCGAGGCGCCCATCGGGGTCAACCGCGCCAAGCGTGGGCAGCGCTTGGTCGTGTTCCACGAGCCCCGCTTCGGCAGGGGCTTCGGCATCCGTGGCGTCGCCCAGCCCGATGCCCGGGTCCGCGGCCTCCTGCCAGGCACCCCGATCCAGACGGGCGAGAAGCACGTGAGCACTGAGCTCGACGTGAACAACGTCGATGTCATGGGCGATCCCGTCGGCACGAATGCCACGCGCTGCTCGCTTGGTCCTGCCCACGTGGCCATGCAGCACGCCCCGCCCTCCGAGGCGCGTCGCCAGTACGACCGCCTCCCTCGGCGCGTGTTCGTGCTCGGATTCGAGCGGCCCCGCCCGCTCGTCGATCCGAAGGACCGCGGGCACCGGAAGTACCCGGTTGTCTGCCCGGGCGTGCAGAAGCACGGACCCACGTGGTCCCCGTTGCCGCCCCGGGAGTTCGTCGCATCCCTGCTTGCGGGGTATGTGAACAGCATGGCTGCCTGGGTGCTGGGGCACGAGCTGCCCGACCAGCCCCGGCCCGCGCCGACCACGGGATTCAACCCCCAAATGCACATTGTGGGGCCGACGGCCATATACGAGTTCATGTGGTCCACCTGCTACCGCGCCGACCCGGCCACTCGTTCCGCGGCCGAGGCAGCAGCTGGGGCCCATGCACGTTCCGCTGACGGCGACGAGCTTTACGCCGTCCTGCAGCACCTCAAGAGCGGCCAGCTCGGCGAGTCGATTGACGAGACCGCAGCTCTCGTCATCGCCTCTCAGCTCCCGCTGACAACGGCGTTCTGGCTCTCGATGCCAGATCTGCCGCGCCCCAACGCCACGCATACGTCCTGGCTGGACAACGCGGCAGACGCCAGCAAGCGCCTCTCGGACGCCCTGCTGCAGATCTGGGGCCTGCCGGCGACGAAGCAGCTGCGCGCTGTTCTCGCCAAGTACGAGCAGGAGGACGAGCCCCTCCTCTCCGTCCGCCGCCTTGAGCGCATCCTGCCCGCTCGGGTAGCGGCGCACGGCATGCGCCCGTACTGCCACGTCGAGCGCGATACGTGGGCCGCCAGGCACCTCGTTGCTGGCGCGACGCTCGCGGGCCAGGAGCCCATCGCCTCGGCTCTCCTGAACTGGGTTCAGAAGATCCATGACGTCCTCTGGCCCATCTTCACGGGCGTGAAGGCGAAGCGGATTATGGTCTCCGACCTCTATCCCGCCCCTGCCCTGGACACTGTCGCCCAGCAAGGCGCGGCGCCGTTCCCTGCGCCCCCCGAGGCCAGCGACCTCGGCGACACGGTGGCGGCAATCACGCCGTTCCACTACCGGCTGCGCGCCGAGCTGCTCCAGAACTGGAACGGGTACACGGCAGAGGATCTGCCCCCGAGCTTGCGCGCCCAGCAGCAGGCCGACCACGCCGTGGCAGCGGCCGCCCCGGCGAAGCCTGCGGCATCGTCCTCTGCCTCGGGCACCACGGGCTCTGGCTCCCGCGAGCCCAGCCCTGCCCCCAAGCGCTCGGCCACGCCCTCGCCCTCGAGGAAGAAGAGCGAGCCAAAGCGCGAGCGCTCCCGCGACCGCCGCGGGCGCCGCCAGAGCCGCGAGGCCGCCGCTTCCCGCGAGCGCACCGAGTCGCCCCGGCAGGAGTCGTCGAGCTCGCCTGCCCCGACGCGCACGCAGCCGCCGGGCGCCACCGGCCAGCGCCGCGAGCGGCCGCGTATCCTGCAGGGCAGTCGCGTGACCGTTCGCGGCACCGTGCCCAGCGCCTCGTCTACGGGACCTGAGTCCCTCGACCTGGCCGACATGGACGACGCCGAATTCACTGCCTATGCCCGCCAGCATGGCCTTGAGTTCGAGCCGGACCCGGCCGAGGACACGCGCCAGCGCCTCCTCGCCGAGGCTGAGCGCCGCAGCAAGCGCGCCCGCGTTGCTGCCCAGTCCACCGCGGAATTGGCCCCCGCGCCGTTCCCGTACCCGTACCCGGCGTCGATGGGCCCGCCCCCGCCGCGCGTACCCGGCTGGGGGTTGCCGCCGCCCCCACTCTTGCCGCAAATCGCCGGCCCGCACGGCTATTACTGGCCGCACGGCCTCATGTACCCGCCTGCGGGTCCCGCGGCCAGCCCGAGCTCCGGCCAGGCCCCGCCGGCCACGGACGAGAATGTGGGCAGTGCCCACTACCAGGCCGCCAAGAACTGGCGCGCGCGGCTGCGGCTCCTGCTCGAGCGCAATGCCCAGCCGGCCGTCTTGTCTGAAATGCTCGATGAGATTGCCACGGCCGCGGGCCATGATCTCACCGGCACCACCTTGCCGAGCGGCGCCTCTTGGGCGGCACGGAACGCCGCTGCGACGGTGTGGGCCGCAAATTACCCGGGCATGGAGCAGTTCGACCGCATTGAAGCTGAACTGCTGCGCCTCATTGGCCTCGCCCAGGAGGCCAAAGCCGAGGGCCGCTGCCGCCCCGCCCACCGCGCCATTCTCCGTATCTACGGCGATGGTGACGATGAGGATGACTTCGCGACGCGCGCTGCACTGCAGCCGCGGGCCATCGCCGAGCGCGCCTTGGCCTCCGCCGCTGCCAGCAGCGAGCCGACGCCAGTCGTCGACGGAGCGGATCGCAAGTCCTCCGCCGCTCCGACGAGCCGCTCCGAGGGGCTCCACGCCCGCTCCAGCAAGCAGCGCGCCGCGCTGCACTTCCAGGCTCCTGAGCCTGACGAACTCGTGGGCTACGGCCCCGACCGCCCCACGGACCTCGCGGTCCCGGAGTCCCCGGATGGCGCGCCCGACGGCCGCCTGAACGCCCCGGTCCCGATCGCGAAAGTTATCGACGGGATCAACGGTCTCCCGCACGATTTCCGGCGCCTGCTCCTGCAGTGCCCGGGCTTCGTCTATGCCTTGCATGCCGACGGCACGCTCGGCGAGAGCACGCGCGTCAAATTCATTTTTGACACTGGCGCAATGGGAGACGTTGGCGAGAAAAAGCACATGCCGCCCGGCACGCGCTACACGGGTGTGAAGGTCCTCCGGGCCTTCCTTCACCACGCCACGATCACGGCTGAGATTGCTCATGTCGTGCTGCGCTTCGGCGACGTGTACGTCTCGCGAGCGGTGTACGTCGTCCCTGACGGCTCGCTTGGCCCGAGCGGACCAGGCCCCGACGCTCGCCGTCGGGCCGGCGCCTGACTCCCTGTCAGCGCTCGGGGTACTCGCGCCCCACCAGTTGCACCGCCGGCCTGCCGAGGGCGGCAGCCTGCACGTGCGACTAGTAAATCCCGCCAATGAGCCCGTCCTGCTTCCCGCCGGGGCCATTGTAGCGGTGGCGGAGGCTAATAACCTGCCGCCCGGCGACTTTGGGTTCGACCCGCCGCCCGACGACGCGTCGGCGCGCACCGTCGCCGACTCTTTCATTCGCACGCTGCGAGCCTTCTACCCTAAGCGAGGGCAAGGCTTCCGCGCGATGCGCCGCCGAGCCAATCAAACGGCTGCGGCTTACACGGCAGCTGAGGGCACCACGCCGCCCCAGCACCCTGCTCCAGGGCCTATTTTCGCGGCACCCGCCGCCCGGCAGTCCGAAGCGACTGTAGCCACCGAGCAGGAGCCTGCGCCGAGCGCGCCTCCCTTGTTCGTCCGCATGCTGCGCGACGACGGCGGTGAGGGCGAAGACGTCCCCATTGTCACAATGGAGGGCCTCGCGCTTTGTGACGAGCCCGTGTCCTCGGACACCGACTCTGAGCGCGAGCGCGAGGACGGGTACCTTGGCTGGACCTCGCCAGAGGAGCGCGAGCGCACCAGGCCCGCCCGCCGCGCTGAACGCGCCGCACGCCGCCGCGCCCACGCGGCTCGCGCTGCACGCCAGGGGCTAACGCAGTCCCCACCAATCCCTCCGGGAATCAAATAAATCTCGCTGCCGAGGCAGCTGAGCCGCCGGCGCCCTCGCCGAGCGGGGCCGCTCGCCCGCCTGCACCGGCGCCAGCACCGCTGGAAGGCCCTGGCTGCTCTGTCCGGACAACGGAAGCGCCCGCGCCCTCCGTAGCCGAGTCCTCCGCCGCGCGCGGCAAGGACAAGGGCAAGGCGCCGCTGCGAGCCGCCCCTCCGGGCCCCGCGCCTGGCCCCTCCCACGGTGGCGCCCCGCGGGCACCGCCGGAAGCGACGGGGACGTCGTCTTCCGAAGAGGAGGAGTGGAACCGTGCACGCGCGAAGATCCCGGAATGCGGCTCGCATCCGGCGATGAGCGCTACGGAACGCGCCGAGCTAGAGGCTCTGCTGAAGCGCTACTCGTGCGCGTTCGCCGACTCGGTCGCGGCCACTGAGGGCACGGCCAATCTCCTCCATTACGAGCACGTGATCCGATTGACCTCACGGCTGCCCGTCTTCACGCCCCCGCGGCGTGTAAGCCCGCACGCCGAGGCCTTCGCCCGTGACGAAATAAAGCGGCTCCTTGAGCTGGGCCTGATCCAGCCCTCGCAAGCCGCCTATGGCTCGCCGGTCGTGCTCGCTCCTAAGAAGGACGGCACCTGGCGGTTCTGCGTCGATTACCGACGCTTAAATGCGATCACCGAGCGCGACGTCTTTCCCTTGCCACGGATTGACGATCAGCTGGACCGCCTGCGGGGGTCCATGATCTTCTCGACCGTCGACGCGACGGCGGGATTCTGGCAGCTGCCGCTGGACCCCGCGTCCCGGCAGTACACGGCCTTCGTGGTGCCCTGGGGCCACTACGAGTGGCGCGTGACCCCGTTCGGCGTGACCAACGGGCCGGCCGCCTTCTCGCGCGCCGTGACGGCCATCCTCGGCCCCCTGCTCACGACTTGCGTCACCGCGTATATCGACGATATCACGGTGTTCTCGCCAAGCGTGCCCCAGCACCTGCTGGACCTCGAGGCCCTGTTCCGCGCTATCATGCCGGCGAACTTGCGCCTGAAGCCCTCCAAGTGCCGCTTCGGGGTGGCGGAGGTGGCCTTGCTCGGGCACCTCGTCTCGGCCGAAGGGATCCGCCAGGACCCCGCGAAGCTGGCGTTCATTCGCCAGTACCCGCCGCCTGCGAACGCTGACCAATTGAGGTCGTTCCTGGGCTTGGCTGGGTACTACCGGCGTTTCGTGAACGGGTTCGCCCGTGTCACCCACCCGCTGCAGCGCCTGCTGCTTCGGGACGCCGCGTGGCAATGGACCGAGGTCCACCAAGCCGCCTTCGAGGCGCTGAAGGCCGCCCTGCTCGAGGATCTGGTACTTGGGTACCCGGATTTCGAGCGGCCCTTCATCCTGTCGACCGACGCGTCGACGTACGCCATCGGCGCGATCCTGTCGCAATCCGATGGCGGCTCGCCCGTCCGTGAGCGGCCCATCGCGTTCATCAGTCGAACGCTGGCGCCCGCTGAGCGGAATTACACCGCCACCGAGCTCGAGTGCCTAGCGGTTGTATGGGCAATAAAGTACTGGCGGCACTTCCTCCTGGGAGGGCCCCAGTTCCTGGTCCGGACGGACCACCATGCGCTCCAGTGGTTGCGCTCGCGCGAGGCGACCTCGGGAAGGCTGGGACGCTGGTCCCTCCTCCTGCAGTCCTACGACTTTGTCGTAGAGTACCGCGCGGGGCGCAACAACGGAGGGCCCGACGCCTGCTCGCGGCCCCCACTGAACCACCCGGTTCTCGCGCCCGGCGGCGCCGACGGCAGCTCGGCCGCGCCCGACGCGCTGGCCGGCGCCACGGGCACGGCGTGCCCAGCCCGGCGACCTTGACGAGCCTCTGCCGCTGTTTGCAGTCGCTCACGCCGCCGAAGGCGCTGCGGAGGCCCGGGTAGCGGTGGAGGCCCCGCCGGGCCCCCGCCTGACCGAGCTCGCCGACGAGCCGGCCGAGGCCGCGCCGCCGGCCCCCGCGTCAGCGTCCGAGCCCGCCGAGGCCGCGGCGCCCGCGGCTCCGCCCAGCCGGGCGGAGATCCTCGTCGCGCGGCGACAGGCCCGCCTCCGGCGCCAGCTCGCCTTCGAGGGCGCTCCCGCCGCAAGGCGGGACGTCCAGCCCGCCCAGGGGCCGCGTCCGCGTCGGACGCGCGCGCCGCCTGAGGCTTTCCAGGAGGGCTCTGACGACGAGCCCGTCCCCCTGCCCGCGCGCGCGCCCGAGCCGCGTCGGCGCGCGCCGAGGCTGAGCCCGCGGGGGCCCGGCGCCGCCCGAGCCCCGAGCTCCTGCCGCGGGGCAGGAAGCGCCCCTGCCAGCGGCGCCGGCGCTGCCGCAGGCCGGTCCGCCCACTCGGCGCGGCCAGAAGCCCACCACCTGGGCTGAGGTGCGCCAAGGGGTGGACGAGTGGCACCGCCTCGCCGTCGCGCAAGGCCTGCCCCCGGCCCCGCGCTCTCCGAGCCCGCCGCCGGCGCCCGAGTCCGACCCGATGGAGCTGGGCTCCGATGGCGAGGCTGCGCCGCCTGTGCCCGAGCCTGAGGCCCCGCGCCAGGCGCAGGAGCCCGAGCTCGACGAGGACGGGTTCCCCGTGGCCCTCCTCGAGCACGTACGTCGTCGGTTCCCTCTAGGGCCGCGGCGCTACGAGGGGCCCGTCGCGCCCTGCCGCGCGACCTGCGACCGCCTGAGGCCCCGCGCCCGGGCAAGACGCCCCGCAAGGCGGACAACCCGCGCCACTGGCGCTGCGGCCCGCCGCTGTACCCTCACCAGGACGACCCTGATGAGGGGCCCGAGGGCGGCGCCCCGGCGGCGTCGTCCTCCGCGGCCGCGTCGACCGCCGCCGCGACGGCCGGCTCCTCTGAGCCGCCGGCCGCCTCCGAGGCGCCCTCAAGCGGCGACGCCGGCTCGAGTGGCGGCCCGGCCGCAGGCCTCGAGCGAGAGGTCCTCTCGTCCAGCGCTATCGCCCCGGCCCTGAGCTGGGCGAGGTCCGAGACCGCCGCAAGCCGCGCTTGCTCGAGCTGGTCCAGGACACTTGGGATTGCGCTCCGCCGCCTTCCCTCGACGGGCCCTTGCCCGAGACCCTGCGGCACATGTTCCCTGCCCGGCGAGTCAGGCTGCTCGCCGCGCAGAAGGCGGACCCGCTGTGCCGCAAGCTGTTCTCCTGGCTAGAGAATGGCGTGAACGAGGCCCGCTGCACGCGCGCCTCTTGCCACACGGGCGACTGCTACCTCTGCAGTCAGGCCAAGGCGGCCTTCGTCGGATTCGCTGGGAAATTCGACGTGGACACCGACGGCGTGCTTGTCCGCCGCCCGGTCGCGCCTCACGGCCGCTTCGTGCCCGTCCTGCCTGAGTCCTGGCAGGACCGCGTCCTGTACGCGTACCACGATGGGTGGGGCCACCGCGGCGCCTCGGTCGTCGCCCGCCGGATCCTGCTGAGGTTCTGGTGGCCGGGCATGCTCGCGGCCGTAGCCCGCTACGTGCGGAGCTGCCCCTGCTGCCAGTTCGCCAAGGCTGTGAAGCCGCGGCGAACTGCGATCGCAGTCATCGAGGCCGAGGGCCGGAATGACTTGTGGCAGGTGGACGTGTTCCACCTCGACCCGACGCCGCGCGGCAACCGCTATTTGGTCGCCTGGGTGAACGCGTGGGACAAGTACACGCGGCTGTACCCAAAGGCCGACCTGGACGGCTGGTCCATGCTCGAGATGGGCCGAGACTTCGTCTCGAATGAGGGCGTGCCGCTGCGCCTCCTCATGGACAACGGGTCCAGCCTGAAGGGCGGCCCGTTCAACGAGTACTTCCGGAAGCTCGGGACTCGTTTCATTTACGCCGCGGCGTACCACCATTCGACGAATGGGCTGGTAGAGCGGCTGGGAGGCGTCGTGAAGACGCTGCTCCACGCGGCGTGCCGCGCCGAGCGCGAGCCGATGCACGAGTGGGACCAGCACGTGCACGAGGTGCAGCTGGCGCTCCGCACGACCGTGCACGCGGCCACGGGCTACTCGCCCGCGCTCCTGCACCTGGGGCACGAGCTCACGCTGCCCGCGGACGTGCGCTTCGGGGTCGAAATGCTCGACACCCTTAGCTACGCCGACTACGTCGCGACCGTAGTGCGCGCCGCGAAGAGCCGCGATGACGCGGTCCGCGAGCACCGCCGCTGGTACCGCCGCCAAATGGTGCACCGGACGGGTGACCTGCCGGACCGTCGCCGCTTCGAAGTGGGCGACAAAGTCCTGTGCTGGCTGGGCGACCGTGACAAGGGGTTGTTTAACTCCTGGGTCGGCCCGTTCACCGTCATGGACGTGCACCCGGGCGGGTACACGTACGTCGTGCGCGGCCTGGCCCGGCCCTACGGCGCCGTGGGCGCTGTCCGCCAGAAGGCCCGCGACACCCGCGAGACGATCGTGCACATCGATTGCATGATCCCGTTCCGCATGCGCGATGCGAACGCGCCCGCGCGGCCGGCCGAGGGCGGCCGCGGGCGGCGGGTGCACCGGGAGCCGCGGCCGCAGCGCCGGCGGCCCCGGCGGGAGCAGCATGAGGAGCTGGCTCCGAGCCGCGTCCCGGCCCCACAGGAGGCGAGGACAGAGAGCGGCCGCGCCTGCAACTGCGCAGCGCGAGAGTGATGAGCTGCCCGCGGAGGGTTGAGCTGGGAAGGGCCTAGCGCCCGCCACAATCACTAAAGTCCCGGGCTAGGAAGGAGAGCCAACGGGCGGCTGACTGCCTCGAGCTATGCTCGGCTCAGTGACGGGCGGAGGCCCTACGAAGACCTGGCCGAGCTCCGGGCGCGACTTGCGCCGGCAGAGGAGTCGGAAGGCGGCTGAGGCGCCGGATTCTGCCCCGGGCCCAGTGACAGGGATGAGCATTCCCCCTCCTTGAGATGCAAGACCTGGTGGGTACCGGGGTGCGCCGAGCACCAACGGGGTACACACAGGCGGTCGTGACGCCGGGTCCCGCCCCGGGTACGATGACTGGGGATGCACAATTCCCCCATACAGGGCTCCACACCGGGGACGCTCGGTGGTGGACCGCCTGGAGGGCCGCGTCCCCTTAATGACGCGCGAGCACGGGTCGGGCAGGGTACCTCCCGCCGTACGATGGCGACGAGGGCACCTTGTGGGCGGCGTCTAGCCTTGCCCTGGAGTTACTAGCTCCACCGCCGTTGTGGGCTTCTCAGCCCCTAATCCGACGCCGTGGTGGACCGCGAGAGCGCGGCGCATGCCTGAGCAGTGGCGCTAGACGAGCTGCTTAGCCCTACGTTTTGGGACGGGCATTGCGCTGGGGCTACTGGGCGCTACCGCGAGCGTCACGCCCCGCGTTGCAATTGCTGTTGCAGCGTGCGCCTCTGCGGTTAACTTGCTGCGCGGCGAGGACAGGGCCTCCTCGGCTTCCTCCCTTCCGATCCGCTCGCCTCGTGCGAGTTTCCTGGGCCGCCGGCCCGAAGTTGGACCTTGCCCCCTGGCGCTCCACGCTGGAGTCGTGCCGGCACCTGCCGGGCGACAGTCTTTTCGATTCCCGGCAGTTGCCGGACATGGATGGGCTCGGCGTCTTTTCGATTCCCGGCAGTAGCCGGTGACGCCGAGCGTGAGTGGCTCGGAGCCTTTTTCGATTCCCGGCAGTAGCCGGTAGCTCCGAGCATTTGTATATAGCGGCCGGGGTCGCGTTGTATAGAGAGCTTAGGCTCGATCAAATTCCCGGCTTCCCCGGCCCTCTTTCTGTTCGCCTTAGGGCGTAGACCCGCGCGGACGCGGGATCCGAGAGGAGGAGTTGTCGCATCCGACATTATAGCGGATGCTCGTTTGTGAGCCGCTAGGGTTCTAGATGATGTGCGCAGCCTTCGTGCTGCTAGATCGACGGCGCCTAGGCTAGTTAGAGCGCCGCGGTCACTTGTATGCGTGTGTCGGGGTACGCCGTAGCTGGACGGGTACACCCTCAGTCTACCATCCCGGTGGCTAACAGCAGCAGCACTCGCCAAACCCCGCCCTGCCGAGCTTGCACTCCGCACGGGCTTCCCGCGCGCACGATTAGACACACTAATCTCGCACGCGACAACATGTTTGATTTGCGGAGCCCCGCCCTTGCATTTATTTCCGCCGCTCGCAGCGGCTACGATCATCGGATGCGATCACACCTATACGAGAGTGCATGCAAAGAATCGCATTTCAACATAATTGCTAACACAGAAACTTGAAAGTACGCCGCACGAATTCACCAGGGGGGCAAGGGAGGGGGTACCCCCCTTGCAACTTGCCTCCTTAGTCGGCATCACTCAGTGTGACTGATATCGATATCACTTCATAATCACACACATATATATTCGAATGTACGCATACTCAAATGTACACAACAACATATGCCAGCGTATGCATTGGCCTGAAATCAAACTGAATTGCAATTAATTCAATTAATTCTAGATCTGCCGTACTGTACGTATACTACGGTCGACCATCGATCCCCGCAAATTGTGCACGAATTCGAATAAAAGAGCCGACAACTGTCAAGTGGACGTTCTGTTCTTCTAACTGTCAACTGGACGTTCTCGAGTTCTAGATCTAGCTGTAGCTAGCGCTACATGGCAACATGTGCAGTGTCGACCTCGAGCTCGCTGTCCCTAGACTTCCTACCCCGTCTAATTTCCATCCGGCGGCCGACCCAGTTGACGTCAGAGCCCGAGCACAGGCCGCCGGCGTGCTAGTAAACCAGTTGTCATGATCATATAGCGGCCCTGATATCGATTAGCGGACCGGAGCTCGCCGAGTCGAGGTACCCGGTGCACGTGCACGTGCACGTGCACGTGCACGTGCTCGAATTCGAAGCTCGGAACCTCGCGTCAGGCCTAGGCTGGCGATCGCGATCGCGATCGGTTCACGGTTCCAGTTTATAGTTCGGGCTCATGATCAGCGGCTGCCCTTGAGCCCTAACTAGACTGTGTAGTACAAACGCAAGTTTTTCGATCAGAGTCGAAATCACTACGTACGTATACGTGCACTAAGATAATTGCCAAAATTGATATCACTGCTCGAGCTCATAGACGGCACGATGATCACTGATCGATATCATATGCATGATATCACTTCATGGGACGCATACTCAAATGTACACAATAACATATATATATGCAAGCGTATGCATAGGCCTGAAATTGAACTGAATTGAAATAGAATCTAGATATCGATCTGCCGTACTGTGCTACGGTGCGCATTCGATCCCCGCAATTTGCACATAAATAAAAGAGTCGTCCATTGGCCATGGACGCTCAAGATCTCGCGATTGAGCTCTAGCTATATGCATGCGCATGTGGCAACGCCAACTAATACATGTTCTGCTGCTTCTGCAGCGCTAGCTGGACGAGGTGGACGTCGACGCCAAGGAAAAAGCGGAAACTGAACTAATCTGTGAAGTGGATCGACGAACACGCGTCGATGTCCAGGAAAATTTTATGCCAGCGTCCAAAAATTTAATACTTTGGATTTCACGCGGGAAATCGCGCCGGCGCCCCGTGCCCATGCTCAATTAATCGTCGCCGACGGAGTTGGAGAAGTAGGAGTGGAGGTACTCGACTTCGAAGATGAAGCGCTTGGGGATCATCATGAGCATCTGCGACGTCCGGTTCGCCTCGTCCATCAGGCTCTGCACCATCGGCTTGAACAGCAGCTGCGGGGCGCCCCCACGGCAGTCAGCTTGAGCTTCAGGAACGGGCGCCCGCGCCCGGGCACGAGCCGCCCCCCGCGCACGAAGTAGAGGCCGGCGAGGAAGACGAAGGCGACGGTCATGATGACGGCCTCGATCATGAGGATCATCGCGATGTTCCCCTCCGTCTCCTGCGCCCCCGCGTCCGCGCCCCCGCGTCAGCGCTCGTTCGATCTAAACTTTAAGCTATAAGCTCTTTATCATTAGTGTCCATTAGTTAGTCCAAGTCTTTATCATAAGTTGAATGCAGGAATTAAATGCGGACGCGCCAGAATGTAGAGGTCGATGGCGGTGCGCATGCCGCGATCGAGGAAGCGGCGCGAGATCGTCTCGATCTCCTTCAGCGACTGGCTCGTCCCGTACGTGTACTTGGCCTGCGCGGAATAAAGATCGATGAGGTTCACTGGGCGAGTTCGACTGACTGGCGACCGACCTGCGAGGAGCAGCCCTCGATCTCGCACAGGTTGTCCTCCAGGATCTGGCGGCAGCCGTCCAGGTACCGCTCCGTCAGCGAGTTCAGGCCCGCCATGACTGCGATTCGGAGGTCAGAGGCCAAATATTATCATAGTTAGTTAGTTAGTTGGTTGGTTAGGCCGTTCTGTAATCAGCGGGGGGAGGGGGGTTACGTACACATGGCCTTCTCGCGGGGAGAGAGGTTCGAGCAGTCGCCCCCCTCCGCGAGGCACTGGCCTTCCTCGTAGTTCAGGCGGTCCTGTGGGCCCGGACGAAGTTAGAGGACGAAGAAGCTTAAGTTAAAGGGCGAGAAAGAAAGAAGGGGGGGCGGACCTGCGGGGCGTAGCGGTTGTCGCTCCCGGGGAGCCGGAGCGCCGAGTTGCCGAACTTCAGCCCGAGGTCGATCTCGCGGAACAGCTCCATGTTCGTCTGCGAGCGCGAGCGTGCACGTCGGGCCGATAGGGTTGGGATCCGCGGCGCGCGGGCCGGGGCCATGGCCGGCGGCGAAAGGATCCGCGGCGCGCGGGGCAACCGCGGCCGGTTAGGATCTGCTGCGCGCAGCTGCACCTTGAAGCGGTTTATCATCGTCTCGCGCGACATGACGATCGACTGGTTAAGGTACAGCTCGCGCGCGAAGAACATCATCCTGCAGGCCGCGGTCAGCCCCGGCGGGGCGGGGGCCGGCGACGCGGGGGTGGGGGCGGGGGCGGCATCATCCTGCCGGCCGGGGTCGGCCGCGGCGGGAGAAGGGCGATGTAGGAGCGGAGAAATAGCCTTAAGTCAACTCTAACCGTCCCGGGCGCCATAAAGGACACCCAGTGCAAGCAAAGCCACGCGTGCCGGGCACAGCCTAGCCTTAACTCTACGTATATACCGCCACACCTAAGCCACCTTAGGCTATTTCTCCGGCCGGGGTCGGCCCCTGCGGGAGAAGGGCGATCCAGGAGCGGGGGCGATGCGCTCACTCGCGGGCGAGGGAGCGGCGGACGCCGGCCTGCATGACCTCCTGCGCGAAGGACCGCGACGACTCCTGCGGGGGCGGGGAGTCAGCCGGGCGGGTCGGGCGCAACATGCTGGGGGGCCATGGCGCGAGGAGACGGCGATTCCGCAGTATATCGCGAGTTTGAGCGAAAGCCCGACACCCTATTGCGGCCCGACACCCTAGTAGCTTGCACTCGCGTGCAAGTAGCTATAGGTATTTCCCGCCCCGTTCAAGAGAACAGCAGACGATACCACTGCGATGCGATGCCAGTCAGCCGGTGCGAGCGGCACGGGCGGGGGGAAGGCTCATAGGCGCACTGAAAAAGAAGCAGACGCCTTTGAAGTTGTCAAGGTAAAAGAGGACGCCAGGCCACGGGACGGGACGGGACGGGGCGAGAGCGGGGCGAGAGAGCGAAAGAGTCAGCAACCGGGCCACACATACGCGCCATAAACCACAGCATGGTAGCTTGGGGGAGACGGTTCGGGGAGAGCGTCAGGGTTTCGGGGAGAGGGTTCGGGGAGGGGGTACGGGGATCGGAAGGGGGTAGTGTGCTTGGGAGGGGTATCGGGGAGGGGGAGGGGTATCGCTCTGAGGAGGTGTTCGGGGAGGGGGTATTGGGAGCTTGTGTTCTTGGTATGAGTGGGAGTTAAATGACCGGCGCGTTAATTCGATGGAACATAGAGGGTGGTAGA
This sequence comes from Cyanophora paradoxa, assembly GCA_004431415.1. Lineage (NCBI taxonomy): Eukaryota > Glaucocystophyceae > Cyanophorales > Cyanophoraceae > Cyanophora > Cyanophora paradoxa. Next base: position 123,326 of record QPMI01000658.1, read on the forward strand.
CAGGAAAGCCGGAGTCCCACGGGCACTCTGCTGCACAAGTACGAAAGAAAGGGCGCATACCGATATTCGCTCCGCAGACCTGCGCGCGTGGGGGCCCCATCATGATCAGCCGCCGAACCGAAGCGAAACGTTCCTGATCAGATAATCACATAATCACAGCTTAAGATCAGAAGAAGAAGAAGAAGCTAAGAGTGCCATAATCAAAGCTTAAGACTAGAAGAAAGGCGAAGCCAAGAGTGCCAGGCCATGGATTCGACGTCTTAGGTTCCTGGGGCGGAGCTAAGCCAAGCGTCCCACATTCAAAGCTCAAGATCAGGAGAAGAAGAAGCTAAGAGTGTCATAATTAAAGCTTAAGATCAGAAGAAAGGACCTTAAGAGTCTCGTAAATTGAAGCTTAAGAGTCTCATAAATTAAAGCTTAAGCGATCAGCGCGGCGAAAGTGGCGCACGAGGGTGATCATGGCGAATCCAGCGACGTACTTGAAGGTGAGGCGCCGCAGCGTCTTCGCCGCCGCGTCCGTGAATCTGCGCGCGGAGCCGGCCGACTGTGAGCGATCCAAGGCGGCCAAACCCTGCGGCACGCCCGCCCGGCCCCCCGCTCACTTCTTGTCGATCTCGTCGGCGTCGACGACGGGCGCGGCGGCGGCGGAGCCGCCCTGCTCGCTGCTCGGCGCCTGCTCGTCCGTGCTCGCCGCGTCCGCCCCACCCTTCTCCTCGCCGCTGGCCGAGTCGGCCGGTGCTTCCGCGCCCTTCTCGTTCTTGGCTGCGCCCCAGGCGCTCCGCTCCGCGGGGCCGCCCGAGAGGATGCGCTCGAGGATGCCGCGTTCCAGCGGCTTGAGGTCCTCCCGCGACTCGGCCCGCACCAGTTCGATGCCCTCGCCCAGCGCCGGGGAGGCGGACGGGCGGCCGGAGCGCGCATACTTGCCGGCGCGGCTGCTCGAGGTCCACGAGATGGTCGAGTCGACGTCGAAGGAGCCGGAGACGGCCGGCGCCCGCAGGCTCGAGCGCCGCGGCCGATGCGTCGGCTCGGCATCGCCGCCGAACGCGGTGACGTGCGAGGCGGCCGGGCCCCGGGCTGACGTGCCCAGGTCCATCGCCGACGGCTCCGCCTTGCGCCCGCCCAACGCGGACTCTGCCGCGGGCGGCGGTCAGGCGCGCGGCGCGCTTGGCAGCGCTCACGAAGCCGGGCGCGCGCGCGCACTCAGGGGCGGCGGCGGCGAGGAAAGGCCGAGGACGTCGAGGGGGCTGTGTGGGCTGTTCGAGCCGGCCCCGAGCTCGAGTCGACAGGCTGCTCCATCTCCTCCCGCTCGTCGTCGCTCCGGCTAAACGCGAGGACGTCGCTGACGACGTGGGGCGGCGTCGGCACATGCGTCCCCGAGTTCGAGCGGCTCGTCCCGGCGGCCACCACCGCCGCGACGTCCTCCATCGAGGCGGGCCGCAGCCGCGCCGTGAGCTTGGGCGACGCCGCGGGGGCGTCCCCACGACCGCGCCGGCGCCGGCGCCCGCCTCGCCCGCCTCGACCGCCAGGGGCGCCTTGAGCTTCATGCTGGCCGAGCGCGGGGCGACGGCGCCGCGCTTGATGCTCGCCGACTTCTGCACGCCGGCGCCGGCGCCGGCCGGCTCGCTCTCGCTGGCCGACTCGTTGCCCTTGCCGCCGCCCCCGCGCTTGCCGTGCGCGTGCTTCGGGCGCCGCTGCTCCGCCTTGTCGTGCCGCTTCTTCTCGTCGTGCGCGACGTGCGCCGCGTGCTTCGCCTCCTTCCGCTCCGCCCGCTCCTGCTTCTTCTCCGCCTTGCGCTCCTTGCGCATGCGCTTCTTCTCGGTCTCGCTGTCCTCCGTACCGTCCGTGCGCTGCGTGTGGGCCCCCTCCTCGCCCTCGGCCCCGGCCCCGGCCTCGCCCTCCCCGCCCTTGGCCGGCTGCGCATCCGCGAAATTCTCGATGCTCTTCGCGCTCCGGAACTTGACCGCCTGCGCAGGCGAAAACGGTCACCAAGTCAGTTCAGCCGGGGAACGTTAACGGTCGGTTCAGCTCAGGTGAACATGAACGCGCCTTGTCGTCCTCAGCGTCGTCGTCGGAGCTGGACTCGTCGGACTCGTCGGCGGCGCCGCCGAGCTTCTTGCGCGAGTAGTGCTTCGAGATGGCGCGGATCACGGGGCGCGGCACGTTCATCAGGATCTGCGAACTCGGCCGCGGCGCCGTCAGACGCGGCCGGCGCGAGATCGAAGAAGCGTAGCGGCGGAGGGCGGCGCAGGCGCGGGCGCAGGCGCGCACCTCGACGATGCCCTTCTGCATCGAGTTGACCTTCTTGAACGCCGGCTGCGAGCGCGCGTGGGCATTCGCGAGGCGCCGGTCAGAGAAACGAAGGCGCAGATCGATGCAGAAATACGCACGCGGAAGACTCCGAAGATCAGGACCATGATGGCCGTGCAGAAGATCCCGAGCATGCCGCCCAGCAGGCCACCGGAGCGCTGGATGGCTAGGGGGCGAGGGGTTAGCAGGTTAGCTGGGCATAAGAACCAGCGCGCAGACCATTCGTAATCTAATCGCGCGGATGCGAGCGAAAGCGGGAAATAGCGGGAAAGGAAGCGCAAAAATGCCCCCCAGTCAGCACAAATCTCACCCGGGAATTCCGAAAATCACGATCAAGCATAAGACGGCCGCCAGAGAGATGCCGGACTGAGAGACGAGAGACACTCTAGAGAGCTCCAGACAGCATCTGCTTCGTACTGACGGGTTAGTGTAACGCGCGCACTCGCTGTTGCTGCTGCCCTCCCGCCGAAGCTGACTGACTGACGGCCTCCGGGAGCAGAAGGAAGGGAGAGGGACTGTCTTGGGAAAGCGGGGAGAGCGGGTCTTCCACCTCGTCGGTGTAGGCGGTGACGGCGCGGCGGGAGCCGTCGAGGATGCCGAAGACGCCGTTGCGGATCACCTAACCAGCGCTCAGCCTCGAGGGATAATTATCTCGAGGGCGCCGGGGGCGCGCGCGCGCGCGCACGAAGCGGAAGAGGGGGTTGGCCTGCACGTCGACTAGGTCCTCCATCTTCGCGAACTGGAATTCGCGCGCCTGCGGATCCGAGCGGGGCAAGTAAGCAAGGCGCGGGCGGGTCCGGAGATCTAGAGCGGACACTAGGAGAGACCCCCCCTTATAACATACATGTTAGCTACATAGATACACTGCTATCTATATTGAATCTATATTAACCTTAACAGAGATGTATAAGAGTTTGCTGCTCCGGAGCGCACGTTGTCGCTGTAGAGGTTGCCGGCGTCCCACAGGTTGCGGATCTGCGTCGTGATGCGCTCCGGCGGGCCCGGGTTCCACGACTCGATCGCGATCGAGGGGGCCGTCCACGCCGTCTTGACGGTCGCGTCCGTCGAGGCGACGTTGCCCGGCTCGCTCACGAGGTAGAGCATGCGGTGGTACTTCAGGAACTCGTCCACGGCCTGCGAACGCGCGCGGCCCGGCCCTTTAGAACGAGTCACCCTGAGGCGAATAATCTCAGTTCAGAGGGGCGCACCTCGTTGAGCAGGTTCTGCTGCTCAAGGAAGGTCGCCCCGTCGTTGTCGAACGCGATGAGGTTCAGCGACCGCACTGCGCCCCGCGCGGTCAGGAGCGGGACGCGACGCGAGGAGCGGGCGGGCGGGGAAGCGGGCGGGCGCGCCGTAGTAGGTGATGTCGCTGATGGCGCGGCGCTCCTGGCTGATCGTGCGGCTCCGGTTGATGCTGCGCGCGAGGGAGAGCGCACGTCAGGCCGGAGCTTGAGCTTGAGCTGAGCTTAAGCCTAAGCTGGGCCGGCGTTCGAATTCGGACCTCTTGCCGTACTGCTCGAAGAGGTCGCGGACGACGACGTACGTCACGGCGATGATCGTCATAAGCACGATGATGCCCGTGATGATTCTGCGCGCGGGAAGAGTATTGATTAAGGATTTCAAGGTGAGGACGAGGTCCAAGTGAGCTAGCTGGGGGCGCGGGCGGGCGGGCGGGCGCACCCGTAGGACAGGCGCTTGACAGCGTCGACCTCCTTGGTCTGGATCTTGTACTCGCGGCCGCGGCGGCGCCGGCGCTTGGCCTGGCCGGCCTGCGAGGAGCCCTCCGAGCCGGTCCCCTGCGAGTGGCTCCCCGTCCCCGAGCTGTCGTCGTTCGTGCGCGAGTTATCGCCCTGGCTCGAGCCGGCGCCGCGCAGCTTGGCCTCCTTCTCCTCGATCTCGTCGGCGCGCTGGAACTGCATCGTGGCCTTCTCCGGCTCGTTCGCCACATCCTCCAGGAACGTGCCTGTGGGCCCCGCGCCCCGTTAGATTGCGCGCTTGAGCTCGCCGCGCGGGGCGGGGCAGGTCGATCCGCACCGTAGGCGCGGAGGAGGACCTTGGAGTTGGGGTACTTCTTCACGAGGTTCTCGTAGGCGGAGGTGGCGAGGCGCTTCTCCGCGTAGATCGCCGCGAGCTTCTTGGGGACGTCCTCCACGACCCCCGTCCCCAGGTTCCCGTTGCTCTTCTTCGCGAGGTACCGCCAGAAGGCCTTCAGCTGGCGCAGGCACTCCTTGTGGTGCTTCTGCGCCTCCCCGTAGAAGCGCTTGAACTCGAGCATCCCCACGAAGTTGAGCTCCTCGCCGATGGCGCCCCCCGTGTTCGTCTGCTCCCAGTCCCGCCGGATCGACGAGAGCGCGAAGCTGCGCGACGAAACGGCCCGCGTCAGAGCCGGCAGGCATGGGTGGCGGGCCCCGCGCACCGCATGTCGAAACGGGGCTTGTTGCTCCACGCGCCCTTGAGCTCCAGGAGGCCGCTGGGCGCGTTCTTGCGGAAGTGGATCAGGTAGCTCGCCTGCGCGAAAGCCCTAGGAGGTGAGCCGCGGCGCCGGCGGCCCCCGCCCCCGCCCGCGCCCACGCACGTAGGAGATCCGGACGTAGGAAGACTCGGGGAACTGGGCCATGCCGCGCTTGAAGATCGCCTGCGGGTCGACGTCGCGAGGGGTCGGTCAGTCGGACGTATCAAAAGCGAAGGAGGCGAAAGGCGGACCTCGGCGCGCTCGAGGGCGGCGGGCGAGCGGTCGCGGCGGAGGAAGCGGGTGGCGACCTCGACCTCGCCCTCCGAGAGGAACTTGTTCTCGGAGAAGTAGCCGCGCAGGAAGAGGCGCCGCCAGCTGAAGTCCTCGTCGTTCAGGTCGTCGCTGTCCATGGCCGCCGGCTTGGAGACGCGCCGCGCGAAGCTGGAACCGGCGTTAAGGGCCCCGCCGGAGCTCGCGCCGAGGGTCGAGCCCTCCGTGTCGGGGCCCGCCTCGCCGCCGTCCTCGGCGCACGCGCCGGCCGCCTCGTTCACACTGGCGAGCCGCGAGGAAGACGCCGACTCCGCGTTGAGGTGCCGCCGCAGCACTCTCCGCACGTACGTAACTGCGCGCGCCCGGACCGGAGGGCTCAGCAGCGGTCGGTGGGCGGAGCGGGGCGGGCGGGCGGGCGCACGGGAGATGTAGTAGCCGGCGGGGAGGGCGGCGATGGAGAAGAGCAGGGAGGCGATGGAGGCGACGAGCTTGGTGCCTTCGTCGAGGAAGGAGAGGACGCAGGAGCAGAGCGCGAAGACCGCCGCGCTCGTCATCAGCGCGCAGCGGAAGGCGTTGATCCGCGGCCGGTAGAACGGCTGCACCGTGATGAGGAAGACTGTGCATGCAGGCGCCAGAGTCAGACGGCTCGCCTCCCAGGGCGGCGGCGGCGGCGGGTTCGAATTCGGACCGGCGGCGAGGAGCATGAGGACGAAGATGGTGAAGTTGATTGCGGCAACTTGGCTCGCCGGGACGAGCGCAGTGATGAGGACCTGCCGGGCGGCGGCGCCAGGTCACATATGATCAGCCGCGCGGCGGGGCGGGGCGGGCGGAGCCGGGCGGGCGGCGGGGGCGGGGTCGGGGGCGGGGCGCGCCATGGCGGTACGGACGAGGAGGTAGAGGAAGTCGAAACGGCCGTGCGGGCGCGACTCGATGTCTCGCGACAGCGGCTTCCGGTCTGCCGGGGCGGGGCGGGGCGGGGCCGCGCGGTAAGGAGCGGAAAGGAGGGGGAGAAAGAAAGGAAGCGTCCAGGGGCCCACCGTGGTAGACGAGGGCCATGAGGCAGGCGTAGGGGACGAAGAGAAGGAGCGCGACGACGCTCACCCCGAGGTAGATCACTGCGCGGGAGGGGTTGAGAGGGGAGGGGGGGGGGGGAGGGGGGCAGGGGGGGTACTCACGGTGCGTGGCGCTCCAGCAGACTTGGAGGTTCTCTTCGTTGCCCTTCGCCCCGCACCTCACGCCCCACATGAAGAAGCTGCGCGGGGGGGGGTACGTCAGGCCTTGCGCCGCGAACGGGTGCCGGGCGCGGGGCCGCTCACTTGATGATCGTGATGTAGAAGGCCTGGGCGGGGTACCCGATTAAACCGCGCGAGGCGAAAGGGCGCGGAACACCGCCGCCCGCGCACCGTGAGCATGATCTTGACGACGACCCGCAGGATCTTGACGGGAAGCATCATGAAGCGCTGCGTCCTGAAGTTGTACCACACTTGCGTACGCGGGCGGCGGGCGGGGGTCAGAGAATTGATCCCGCTCGGGTCCCAAGCTCGGAGGCCCCGGAGATCTAGTCTAGACAGGCGCACCGAGGACGCTCAGGCTCATGGCGATGAAGACGCAGCTCGCGGCGAGCCAGAAGAAGAACTCGAGGATTCCGGAGTGCGAGTTCATGAAAGAAGCGTAGACGTTCGTGATGCTCTGAAGCCAGCCAACAACGTCCTGCGCAGAGGGCAGGTGAGCGCGTTAACGTTGCTGGCACCGCGCGCTCAAATTCCGTACCGAGGACCAGGTGTTCCCGGTCGTCATGCTCAGGCCGAGCAGCTGGAGAAAGTCGATGAACTGCGAGCGGCAGCGGGTGAGCTTGCGAACAGGCCACGAGCTGCTACAACGCGCACCTGCAAGAGAAAGACGCTGATGAAGTTCTTGAACATCGATTTCCGCTTGGCGGCCCGCTCGCAGAGTGTGTACAAAACGCCGAAAAAAGCGTCCTCCAACCTTCCGGAATCTCAGGACGCAAAAGGGACGCGAGGGATACCCGAGGGACGGCACGCACTTTCGCTCCTTAAGGTCCTCGCTCTCCATCAGCACAGCGGACTCGTTCCCCGCGCTGACCACGCTGGGTTCGTACCCAGCATCACTTCCTGCTGCTATGCTCGCTCTCCGACCTGTGCTGACTCCCGGGACTTCGCCGGTAGCGCGCGACGCGTCAACCGCGAGCTGGCCTCCAGAATCCGGATCGCCGCTGAACGTCCGGCCGCGGCCTTTCAACGAAGACCGCCTGCCGCTCATCTCGATCGGCTTTCGGGGGAACCGCCCCGCAGGTGAAGGGGTGACTTGATCGCGGCGTCAAACTCGACTGAGAGCTTCGAATTCGATCGGCGTGCGCGTCGTGTGCGTACGAGCGCGTTCAAGCTTCAAGCTCTCTAGGTTTTCACGTACGCGCTGCTGCTGCTGCGCTGTGCTCGCAAAGTAGCTCAGCGGCTACTACAGCTCGACGGCCGGGAACTTGCTTCTTCGCCGGGTACCGTAATTCTGAACTTCCATGACGACCCGAGATCTTGGCGCACGCCATCGATAGACGAGGATCTGCAAGCAGGCCGGTTGCTTAGCTAGCTAGATCTAGAATCGAAAGGCGTTCTGCTTGCAAAGTAGCCCGCGGGGGGAGGTCTCGGGGGCGGTACGCGCAAAACCTCGCGGGGCGCGGCCGCGGCCGCTAGCCAGAGCGCGCGACCAGAGGAAAATTGATCTTCAAGAACTGCGCTGTTGAAAGAAGCTGAAGGCCTAGGGAGCTAGCCTACCATTCTACCTAGGCGCTGCTAGCGCTCAGAGGCGGGAGGCGACGTGGCCGGCGACGGGGGCGCGGCAGAGGGGGCACTTGTTCTCGATGCGGGGCTGGCACGCTTCGCACACGCACAGGTGCATGCAGGGCATGAGCACCACCTGCGCCGGCGACGTCAGCCGAGGCGGAGGCGCGCGGGGCGGGGCGGGGCGGGGCGGGGCGGGGCGCACTCGGCGGGGCCGCTCCAGGCAGGCGACGCAGGTCGTGTCCCTGAGGCGGTCCTCCAGAGCCGAGAGCCGCCCCTGGAGCGCGGTCGCCTCGTCCCGGTCGGCGACGGGGCTCCGCGCCAGGCGCGCGGCGAGGGCGTCCGCCTCCCGCTCCAGGTCCGAGGCGCGGCGCTCGGCGGACTGCCGCCGGGCGCGCTCCTCGAGAAACAGGCGCCGCAGGGCGCGCAGCTCGACCTGGAGGCCGGCGTCGCCCGCCGAGCCAGCGCTCCCCGCCGGCGAGGGCGGGCCGGAGCCGGCCTCCTCGCGAGAAGCCGAGCCCGAGCCTCGCCGCTCGCCCCGTGCCGGCGTCGCGGCGGTCGCCTCCTCCTCTTCGGGGGCGGGGGCGGAGGCGGAGGTGGAGGAGGGGCTGGGTGCGGGCGCGGGAGGGGGCGAGGCGGGTGCGAGGGGCGCGGAGGAGGGGCGGCGGGGCGCGTGGGGAAGGGCCTCGGCGGCGGCGCGGGCCTGCTGGAACTCCAGGACCGCCTCTATGATCTCATGCGCAAAGTCCCGCACCCGCGCCTCCTCTGCCGGCGCAGACTCAGCAGCTGGAACAACCGAAGGCGGCGAAGCGAAGCGGGGCGGGGCGGCACCCATGCCGGGGAGCCCGAAGAGCTCGTCGAGGGTGATGGGGCGCGCCTTGGCGATGACGGAGAGCTGGTCGTTGCTGATGACGTCCCAGGGCGCCAGGTTCTCGTCGTTCAGGTCCTGCAGGATCTGCGCCGCCGGCATCAGCGCGCGGTTCGGCGTGCGGGCGGAGCCGGCGGGGCTAGATAGCCGTACGCGCCTTTCTCCGAACGACGAGCAGCCTCGTGAAGCACTCGTTGCTGGTGGGCGTGAGCTCCGCAGCCGCCTGCTTCACGCTGACCTTCGGCTTCCTGGGCCTCAGCGCCGCACCCGAAGACGCTGATATAACGATCATTAGCACGCGCGCGAGACGACTGGAGCGGGCGGCGCACCCGCCGAGCCAACCCCGAGGTTGAGCGCTGCAGCCGCTGCCGAACGTTGGAGCCCGCACACGAGCAAGTTCGAAAGAGAGCTCACCGGCGGGCCCGAGCTTTGAACCAAAGTCGAGGCTCTTCGAAACTGGAAGACGCTAATACACGGTTACGTTCCCCGCCGCGCCGATCCGGGGTGGCACGGCTCACCGGTTTGGAAGGGCCCGGCTGGCGATCCAGGGGCCTCTTCAACGATGCAGACGCGCTTGAGGCTGACGCTAGCTGAGCTGCCTTGGCATTCCGCTGGGCCAGCACGCCGTGCTCGACGGGAAGGCCGGCAGGGACGGACGGGGCATGGCGGAGCTCCGGGTCGCAGTAGATTGTGAACGGCTGAATGTTTGAGCGCGAGGAAGATGCCTGCAAAGGCCCAGGGCCCCCGACGGAGCGCGTCCGGCCCAGCATCGCCGAAATCCTGTACCCGATTTCAAAAAAACTGCGAAAACTTGTGTGGTACCGGGCAGCACCGCAGCGGCCCTGGAAAAGCGCTCCAGCTGCTCATGGGCACAAGTTCGAGAAGCCGGCCACCGGCCGACTCCGCGCGCTGCCGCGGAGGCGCGCACCACTTTTGGCCTTGCGCGCCGCCGTGCAGCGGGCTCTCAGTCTAGCAGTGAGACTGCTTCGTTAAGCTAGGCTTTCTGAAGCTGAGCACTTCCCGAAGCAGCGCGGCGACCAAGCGGCCGCGTCACGACGTGCAAGCGGTCCGCCTGGAACCCGTTAGCGCCAGCTAGCTGAGCTGCGGCACCCTGTGTGAGTCCCTTGCGGCGCGTCAGCGTCGCGTGAGCTGCGGCATAGGTGGTCAGCGTCAGCCGAGCAGCGCCGGCGATGCAGACGCAGACGCCGGCGCTCGAGCTATTGGAGGCGCTGCGCCGCACGCGCAGGATCGTCCAGTGCACCACGTCCGACCTCTTCCAGTCCGCCCGCCCCGCCCGTCTCCCGCCTCCCGCCTTTCGCCTCCCGGCCCGTTGACGCGGGGCGGCGCGCGGGCAGTGGGGACCCCTTCGTGTCTACGGCGGAGAAGCGCCTGGCGGGGCGGGCGTGGACAGAGGAGGACGGCGTGCTCGGCGGCTCGACGCGGGTGGCCATGCGCCCGCGCCCGCTGGCGGCCCCCGCCGCCGAAGCGGCGGACCCCGAAGAGGCAGGCCTGTGGAATGACGAGGACGGGGTGTGGGAGGAGCAGCTCGCCGGGGCGTACGCGGATCTGGAGCTGGCGGAGGGCGTACGGGCCCAAGAGGCGGCCCGGCTTCGGGCAATCTCGACCCTACCCCCCCGCCAGCTTGGCTTCGAGCCGGAACCCGGGGCCGGCCCCGCCCCGGGCCTCGGCGACGATGACGACGACGACGACGAAGACGCGCCGCGCGTTCGGAGCCCGTACCCCTCCCGCCCCCGCCCCCGCCCCCGCTCCTCCGCCTCCGCTTCCGCCTCCGCATCGGCTTCGGCGCGTACCCTCCCCCTCACGGCGTCGCTGCCGGCGCTACCCCCCGGGAGCCCGTCCCCCCCGCCTCTCCTCGGCGGACCGGAAGTTGACATCCTAGAGAGCCTGCGCCGGCCGCCCTCCCGCTCCAGCCTCGAGGTACCCCGGTACCCCCCCTCCCCTCCCCCCCCCTCTCTGAACCCCCGCGCCCAGGGCCTATGGTGGGGCTCCAAGCCCCGGCCCCGCCCCGCATCCACCGCAAGCCCCGCCGCCGTGCGCACCTCCTCTCCCGCCCCGCCCGCCCACTCCGCCGGTCTCTCGCCGACCCGCCGGCGCTGCGCAGCTCCGGCGCTCGCGCTCCCAGAGGAACCCATGGGACCGTTCCTCCTCCTCCCCCTCCCGCCGGGGCTCTCGCTCCGGCAGCTTCGCCGGCCTCGACGAGGTGCTCCTAGGAGGGCGCCGGATTCCTCCCCCCCCGGACCCGGGGTACGTCCTGGGCCGCCCCGTCTCGGAGCTGGGCCCCCGCCTCCGGCGCCAGCTCGCGATCGAGGCCCGCGAGGCCGCCTACCGCGCCGCCCTCGCCGCCGACGCCGAAGGTGTACCCCCCTCCTCCTCCCCCCCCCCTCTTCCTAACTTTCTTCCCTCCCTTCCTTCCTCAGCGCTCGCGGGGGAGCTGCTTCTGGCCGACCTGGCGCCCCGCTCGCCCACGGCCCTCGCGGCCCTCGCCGCCCGCCTCGCCGCCTCCCTCCACTCCCTCTACGGTCCGTGCTTTCGGCTTTTCATTAGGCTTCATTAAGCTACGGTCCACTCCCAAACATAGAGCTTCCGGGTTTTCATTAAGAGTCCGCCCGCTCCACGTTAAGGAGTTCCAGGCGCAACGCGCCCTCCGCCGCCGCCGCCCGCTCACGCCCTTCGGCCCGCCCGCCGGCCCGCCCGCCCCCGCAGTACTAAGAGCTTAAGAGTTTAAGCTAAGAGCTTTTAAAGAAGCTCTAGTTGCAAGGGAGCTAAAGATCCGCGCCGCACTTAAGCCGCCCGCTCACGACCGCTCACGACCGCCCCCGCAGTGAAACTTAAGCGCTTTGAAATTAAAGAGTTTGAGCTTGAAACTTCGAACTTAGAACTTAGAAAGTCCGCCCGCTCTTCGTTAGAGAGCTCCAGGCGAAAAGCGCCCTTGCAGTTTCCCTCCTTTTTCTCTGCAGCCCGCCCGCCTGTCTTGCAACCACGCCGCCCGCTCACGACCGCCCGCCCCCGCAGTCCCGCTGCGCTCGGTCTTCGAGTACTACCGGGACGGCCACCGCGCGTGGCCCGCCACGCACCGCGCCCTCCTCCGCCGCCTCGCCCTCCGCTTCCCTTCTTCAAAGGCGCCCGACGAGGATTCCCACGAGGGTCCGGGGCCTTCTTCACCTTCGCCTTCGCCTTCGCCGCGGCCCGAAGGGGTCCTGGGGCGCCCGGCGCTGGAGCGGCTCTTACAGGACGCCGGCCTAGTCGCCCCGCCCTACGTCCCGCCCCCGTCCCCGCGGCCCGATCCCCTCTTCCCCTTCTCCCGGAGGCCCTCCTACGCCCCTGCCCCTACCCCCCCTCCTCCGCCTGCCCCCCCTCCTCCTCCTGGGACTCCCTACCTCACCGCGGCGGAGGTGGAGGAGGCGTACCGGGCGGCCGCCAGCGACGACTTCATGCAGACGATGCGGGGCGCGTACCTCGCGGCCCGCTCCGGCCTCGCCCGCCCCGTGCGTCCGCACCCGCCTCCGCTTCGCCCTGATTTGATCCGGCCTGATTTGATCCGGCAGGTCACGGCCGAAGCCGCGGGGCGGCGCCCCTTCTCTTCCGAAGCAGCGGCCCGGCCCGCCACCAGCGGACCGGGGCGACCCTTAGCGGGCCGTCCCCTCTTTCTCGCCCCCCCAGTCCCCGGGGCCCCCTCGGCCCCCTCCTCCTCCCCCGCCCCCCCCGAGCCCTGCCGCGCCCCCCTCTCTTTCGCCCAGTTCGTGTCTCTCCTTGCCCGCCTGGCGCACGCGCGGCACGGGCGGGGCGCCCGCTCCTGGGAGCCCGCGGGCCGGCTCGAGGCCCAGCTGGAGCGGCTAGCCTCCGAGGAGCTCTTGCCCCGCGCCGCCTACGACGACGCGGCGGAGCTTCTAAAGGCGGTACGCTTATTCTTTCTTTTAAGGAGCTTTCTTCTTATTATTATTATTCTTTGTTGTTATGTTAGACGCGGGCGCCGCGGGTGCTGGAGGCGCTGGAGGGGTCGGGCCCCGCGCTGCGGGGCCTCTTCCGGCGCTACGCCGTCCAGCGGCCCCTGCCGCCCCCGACGCCCCTCGTCACCGCCCCGCCGCCTCCTCCGCCCCCGCCACGGCCGGCCGCGGCGGCTGCGAAGGGGAAGGGAAAGGGCAAAGGTTCGAATCCCGCCCGTTTGGCTTTAATTTGTTAGTCCAGCCCCCCAGGCCGCTGAGCTTGACGGGGTCGCGTGCGCAGGCAAGGGCAAAGGAAAGGGCAAGGCAAAGGGGCCGGCGAAGCCTCCCGAGGAGGCGGGGGCGGCGGGCCCGGTGGCCGAGCCGCCGGCCGGTATCCCCCTGGAGCGCTGGGTAGAGCTATTCTCGGGCCGGGGCGTGACGGAGGCCGGCCTTCTCTCCGTCGCGGACCTGGAGTACGTCTTCTCGATCTTCGTACCCGGGCCCCGAGGGCCCAGGGAGGACCCGCTGCTGGCCGTACCCCCCTCCGCCTCAGCGGCCCCCCCGCCCGACGGCCCCGCCGTGCGTGCGACGCCCCGCCCGCGCGCGTCGAGCCAATTGCAAGCCGTAACCCCCGCGCGCAGACGATGTCGTACCCCCAGTTCTGCTCGGCGCTGGCGGTGGTGGCGCTGTTTCGGTTCCCGCCGATGCCGCCGGCGTCGCTCCAGGCGGGCCCCGGCCCCGGGGCCGGCGGGGCGCCCCCCGCGGAGCTGGACCTGGGCCCGCCCCTCTCGCGGCTGCTGGAGCTGCTAAGGCGGCGAGGAATGGAGGCCGACGACGCTGAGGTCGAGGCGCGCGCCGCGCGCCCTAGCCTAAGCATCCCGCCCCTTCCAATCCTTCTGACTTCCCCTCGCTCGTAGGATAACCAAGCCCGCGCCGCCGAGGCGGCGGCGGCGGCGGCGGCGGCGGCGGCCGCGGCCGCGGGCGCAGCGGAGGCGGAGAGGGGCCGGGGCCCGCGTCGCCTGCTCTCCATCTCGGCAGCTGCGGGCTCCCGAAAGTCGGTCGACGCCACAGCGGCGGGGGGCCTCGCCGCGAACCGAGGGGCCCGGCGCCGGCCGGCGCCGCGCGCCGGCCCTCGCAGCCCTCGGGGGCTCGAGGTCCTCGCGGCCCTCGCCTAGGCCCCAGCTCGCCTCTACCCGTCCGCTGTACCGTTTTTTCAGAATGTCTGGCCTCGCGCGCGATCGGGCGCGGTCGCTGTGATCACACTAGTACTGCAGATGCGCGCGGGGGCGGCCGCGGGCCGGCCCGGCCCGGGGGCGGGGGCGGGGGCAGACGGCCTCGGGCCCCGGGAAGAGGCCCGCGGCCGCCGGCCGCCGGCCCCTGCTGGCCTGGCCCCTCAGGCGCCGGCCTGAGCGAAGGCTGATCATGAGCCTCGATCTCGAATTTCGAAGGCTCCAAATTTAGAACTTCGGAAGCTCATGCAAGCTCGCAACGGAGCCGGATTCCGGTCCCAATTTCAGGATTCCGGAGCGCTCCGCAGCCTCCGCTGCGCCCGAGATCGCGCATGCGCAGGCTGCGCAGCGGATCCGGTACCGTAATGCAGAATATTAAGGTCTGCACTTTATTATGTCGTCCCGAAATTATGTCGCCTAAAACTCGGCAAAACGACATAATTTGGGGACGTCATAATACGTGCACGCTAAGTCGCCCCGGGCGGAGTTGAACCCTTGCGCCCTCCAGCCTCGGCGCGGGAACAGCGAGCGCTAGCGACGATGAAGCAGAAGGCCGAAGGCAAAGGCTTGTTCGGTAAGGACAAGGTGCCGAAGTTGCAGCAATCGATCACCAAGCTGTTCAACGTGCTGCCGAAGGTCGAGAAGCCCTTGCCGCGGGGCGCGCTCGACGCCAGCAAAGCCAGCACGCCTGAGCAGGCTGCCTTCCGCAAGCGCGTTGCTAGCGAGCTTGAGAAGCGCGAAGCGAAGCGTCGGGCCGCCGCCGCGTCGCGGCTGCCGAAAACGCGCTGTTCATCCTCGCGCGAGTACAAGTCGTTCGCTGCTGCTCTTGCGCTCAGTTTTGTGGCCAGCGACGCACTGGAGCATTTAGAACGCGTGCAGTCTATCCTTTCAGATCACAAGCGAGCGCTCGCGGAGGGCCAGCAGCAGACGCCGCCCGTGGCGCCCACTATGGCCGAGAAAGACGCCGCTTTCCTCAGGTTCCTGGCTGAGCGCTCCGGGCTCGCGGTTCCCGCGTACGCATCTCTGCCTAAGCAGCTTCCCGACGAGCGGTCCCTGCAGCGCTGGGCGAAGCAGCTAAAGGAACAGCTAATACCTTCGCGCCTCACTCGATGTCGCAGTCGAGAAGGTGCTGGTCCCGTGGCGCGACGAGGTTCGGGCGCGCGCCGAGAACCCGGACCTGCGGCCAGTTATCGTGCTCGACAACCACGTCTCGCACACGAAGAACACGAAGTACATGGAGGAAAGAGGCTTCACGCTCCTCTGGCTGCCCCCCCGCTGCAGCTGTGCGCCTCCGGATCACACCCGCGCACGCGCGCGCAGCTAAGCGGTTCCTGCGCAGCGGCGCTTCAGCCCCTCGACCAAGCATTCAACAAGGCGGTCAAGGAGATGATGCGGAGGGAGCTGGCGCTGTACCTGGTCGAGCTGCGCCGGCGCCGCAAGGTCGCCGATGAGCGGGTCGCGGACGGCACCCGGGTCGCGGACGCGGCGGCGGAGTCTGCAGCTATCAGGAACAAGTTCGGAACCTTGCCGCAGGCCCGCGAGCGCTCGGTGGCATGGCTGGCCAAGATCTGGAACAAGATCAGCGACGAGCTCGGGCCGATGGTGCAGGGCTGCTGGCGCAAGACCGGCTTCTACAACGCTGCGTGGCCTGGGCGGGCGGGCGGCGAGGCGCCGGCCGCGGAAGCGACTTCCGCGGAAGCGACTGCCGACGAGCCCGACATCGAGAACGAGTCCGATGTAAGCGACACCGGCCTCAGCGACGCGGAGGAGCTGTCGAGCTCCAGCGACAGCGAGGACGAGGACGAGGAGACCTTCGGCAACGAGGACGCCTAGCTAGCTAGCTAAGTCCGACCCTGGCCTCTGAAAGACTAGAACCCAGGACTCTCAGCAGTTGTTGGTCAAGATTTCTGACACCCCCCCCCCCAATTTTACCGCCCCATACAAGGCTGAAAATTTCATGCCGACATAATTTGGGGACGTCATAATTCGCATAGAGAAGGCTCGGGTTTTAAAACGACATAAATTTGCATGACATAATATTGTGTATTACGGTACGTGCACCGACCGTGCACGGTGGACCGTCAACATCGCGGACTCGCGGTCCCGGCCGGCGTCACCGACTCACCGTCCCGGCCGTCCCGGCGGTCCCGCCGTGACGGCGCCGTCCCGGGGCCCGGCCGCCCGGGTACGTCTCCTCCGAGGCTCGCGAATGATCCGAATCGGAAAAAAAGAGCTTGACTGCGGTACTCGGTAGCTCGCGCAACGGAGCTATCGGATTCGGAGGTTTCTTCGGAGCTCTCGAGCGGGGGGGGCGAGTCCGGGGGGACGCGGATCTGCGTCACGGCGATCCCGGCGACCGCCGGACGCAGGAAGCAATCTGCAGTGTAACACTGTAACTGCCGCTGGCTTCGGAGCGGGACACGTAAACCGCGGTGCGTGCTCCGGAAATTCGGCTCGAATTCTCTAGCGCGAGCGCTCTCTACCTAGCGAGCGCTTTAGTCTTGTTTGTCAGTTGCAGCAACCGACCGCGGGCCGGGAATCGCGACCTGAAGCGTGCGCCAGCCGCCGGCGCCCCGCCCGGCCGCCCGGCCGGCAGGCTCGCTAAACGTGCCAAAAGCCTAAGTGTCGCGCGTACGCATACATTCGAATTCGTGCTCGGCAGTGCGTGGGCCGGGCCGGGACGTTTTAGACTGATAGCTGGCCCCGAGCCGGGGCCTGCAATTCTCCGCCCTAGCCTGCCGGCCGCGGCCGCCGCTGACCCGCCCGCATCCGCGTACGTACGCAGGGTCGCTCACTTCGAAGGAAATGGGGCGTCGCGTCAGCGGGGGGCTCGCCCTGGGCGCCCTCCTCCTCCTCCTCTCGGCCTGTCTGGCCCTGGCCCAAGTCCCTGCGGACGCGCCCGCCGAAGCCCCGCGCCCGATCCTCGACGCGGAACTCGTGCGTCGACGCCCTCCCCGGCCCGGCCCGCCGGCCGGCCCGCTCAACTTTCGGAATGGGCCGCCGGGCTGCGACGCTTGACCCGATTGAGCGGACGTTTGCGCTGACGTCGCCGAGAGCTGGCTTTTACATCATAGAGTTTCATTTTGAGCCCCAAGGAAGAATTTAGAGCGTCGAGATTCCCGCGTCACCCGGTCTTTTTGGATTTCTAAACGCGGGCCGGCCGGGCGCAGCCGAAATGCAAGGATCTGGCGCCCAGCGCGGAGAAGGCGTGCTACCCCAGTGCGCAGAGCAGACGCCGCCCCTCCCTCTCTCATTCTTCAGACTTGTCATTCTTCTGCAGCCGCTTACGACCTCTTCGCGACCGGCGCGCGGGTCTTCGGCATCGACGACGCGTGCACGAACAAGCAGCCGGCCAACAACTACACCACCGCCGGCGGCCAGGGCATCGACAGGCCGCAGGCCGGCCTCAAGATGCGCCGCGTCAACCGCGTCGTGATCAAGGGCCGCTCGAACGCCGGGCCGTGCGCCCGCCCCACCCCCCGGCCCCGCCCCGGGCCCCCCGGCCCTGCCCGCCCTTCCGATCCCGAGCTGATCCGAGCTCTCCGGCCGCCGCAGGAACTTCTGGACCTACAACGCGAGTGCGTGACGTCCGTCGCGATCGCCGCCTCCGGCTCCGACTCCGACGTCGACGCGCAATCGATTGCGCCGGCCACGGCCAACACAATGCTGATCCTGTACCCCGCCCGCCCGCAGACATGCGCGCCGTCCTCCATCCCATCGCCCTCAAGGACGGCGACGCCGACGCGACAGGGGACGCCCTCGCGGCCAAGTACAAGTGCCGCATGCCCCCGTGAGCCCCTCCCCGCCCCCGCCCCCGCTCCCGCTCCCGCCCCGTCCCCGGCCCGGCGGTCCCTCGTCTACTTCCCCCCCATGAGCCCCGTACGGCTCGGCCCGGCCGTCCCTTGTCTACTTTGCCCCGTCCCCGAGCCCCGTACGGCTCGGCCCGGCCGCCCCGGCCGTGAGCCCCTCCCGCCCCCGCTCCCGCTCCCGCCCCCCCCCCCCCCCCCCCCCCCCCACACACACACACACACACACACACACACACCCCGGCCCCGGCCCCGGCCCCGCTCCCGCCCCGTCCTTCTACTTTGCCGTCCCTCCCCGCCCCGCCCCGGCCCCGCTCCCGCCCACGCCCGCCCCCCCCACCCACCCCTCCACCCCCCCCCCCCCACACACACACACACCCTCCCGCCCCTACTTTGCCCGCCCCCGCTTCCGCCCCGCCCCCGCCCCGTCCCCAGCCGTCCCTCGTTTACTTTGCTTTCTCCGACTCGGACTGACCGGCGTCGGCTTTTGGGAACGCAGGGCTCCCGGCTCGGCCCCCGCCGGGCAGCCGCAGCCGACCCCGGCGCCGGCCCCCGCCCAGCAGCAGCAGCAGCAGCAGCAGCAGCAGGTGCGCATGCTCTATTGCAATAATTAATGTTCAGTGCTTGTAGTTCTGCCGAGACCTTTCATATATGATCATGAGCGCTTACAGTTCTGCCTCCGCAGCCTCCGCAGCAGAAGCGCGGCCTCCTGCAGACCCCCGCGCCCCAGCAGCAGGCGGCCGGCGCGAGCCCCCCGCCTCCGGTCAACCAGGAGCTCCCGATGTGCTTCGGCATCCTCCGGTGAGCTGAGCTCGCCGCCGAACTCTTTTAACCAAGACTCTTTTGAAGTCTTTTAACGTTATTATTCACGCATAACGAACTCGAGCTCTTTTAGCCAACACTTGAGGCCGCAATTTTGAGACAGAACTATATTAATATAATGTATACATACTCATCAACCCACCGAACTCATTATTAACCTAGACTTGATCATGAAGCCGAGCTCTCCTTTGTGAACGTTGACCCTGGAGCGCAGCGCCTTCCCCAACTGCTCGTACGACGGGACGATCGTCCTCGAGTACTTCTCCCACTTCGCCGGTGCGAGTTAGATTCTTTATAATGCTTTTATATGCTTTTCATAATGTTTCTATATGCTTTTTAGACTCTCCTGATACATATATGCTTTTCTGATTCCGAGCCCGGTTTCCCTTCGACGCGCAGGCTCGTTCCGCCTGGACCTCAACCTGACGGTGCCGCATCCGGACGGGAACCCACGCAACATGCCCGCCGACAAGGTGCGCCTTCTTCTTAAGTTCGAGCCTCCGAACTTGTGTCGACGTCGGGCTCATATCGCCCCCGCCTCAATGCGCAGTCCCCTTTCACGGTCAACGTCAAGCCCGGTCCGCACTCGCGATCTCCACGCTCTGCTTTAGTATCTCTCGGAGTCTGACGGCGGGGTCGTACGCACGCGTGCAGGCCCCACCGACGCCCGTGCGGGTTTCACGGCCCGCGGCATCGACGTCCAGTTCACCGGGTGAGCGCTCCTCTTCATATTTAGATGCATCATGGCATGATCAGCGCCGCCCGAATGTGAACGCTGACCGCCCTAAATCTCGTGCTTAATCATGATCATATAAGCAGAAGCTCTTGAGCTCTTTATAGCAGAAGCTTAGCGATGCTCAACACTAACTCGCTTCTTCCTGCAGCATGACGAACATGCCCAAGGCGAATGCGGCCGGCGAGGTAGCCTGCAGCGAGTACTTTGTCGCGGAGACGATAGCGGCCCTCGGGGGAAGCACCGCGCCACCGGCCTGCAAGTGGCGCACCCCGGATGTCCTCCAGGCACGCCAGCCTTTTCTCTCAAGCTTACGCTTATATATGCTCGAGCTTGGCAAGCCAAGTTAAAATCTAAGCGAAACTAAAATCTCAATCAATAAGCGAAGCTAAAAGCTAAATTAGCTATAGCATCTTTTATATTTAATTTAACGATGCGCCTATGGCGGCCGCGGCGCAGATCGACGTGCAGGTCTCGTCCGCCGTCACGATCCAGCAGCAGAAGCCGCCCCAGCTGAGCTTTGTCGCCTCCAACGGCATCTCTGCGACGGGCTACGCGTCGAACCCGCTCGGCGCCTACGTCGTCCCCGTCATGTCGTTCCAGGAGGCGCAGGCCATCATGCAGGGCGAGCAGAAGCAGCAGGGCGCGCCGCCGGCGGGCCCCCAGCGCGACGAGAAGACCCTCGTGGGCGCCATCCTCGCCCTGAACCTCAAGCCCCGCTACACCGCCTGCGAGCCGGTCGAGGCCAGCATCGCCGGCCAGAACAACGGCGGGTCCGCATGCGCACACTCGAATTGCAAATTGATACATGTCCTCTGCTCGCCTCTGTGCTCATCTCTTCGATTCGGGTCGATCGCTCGCAGGACGATCAAGTGGACTCTCACGAGCAGCAACGCGGAGCTGACGGAGGACGCCAAGAAGGAGCTCGAGAAGGGGGCGGACGGCAAGCGCCCCAACATGCGCTTCAAGGACCTCAAGTCCGGCACCTACGTCATGTCGGTCAGTTAATTAACGTTAACTGAATTTCGAAGTTGTAAAGTAGCCTTACATACTAGAAATTTGGATCCTACCTACAACTAACTAGTGATGCCTCGCTGAACAGGTGACGGTGACGACGCGCACGGCGGGCGTCCTCTCCGCGAACCGCACCTTCGAGAAGCTCAGCGGCAACGTCCTCACCGCCTCCGCCTTCGTGCCCTTCACCGAGAAGACCGTCGCCCTCGACGGGACGCGCGTCGTCCTGGACGGGCGCCCGCAGTACCCCAAGAAGTGCCCGGGCGTGGGGGGCTTCTCCGAGCAGAACCTCACCGAGTCGTACAAGGTCACGTGGCGGCGCGACGCCTCCTCGGCGGCCTTCGCCGCGAACTCGCCCTGCAAGGAGGACACATGGGAGCGGAACAAGTGGGACGTGACGGACTGCCTCGCGCCGGGCGCCACCTACGTCTTCGTGTTTAAGGTGGAGGTCAAGGGCTCGGCCGAGGTCGATGAGAAGCGCGTGACGCTGACCGTCATCGCGGGCAAGCCGAGTGCGGTCATCGCCGGGGGCTCGTCCCGCACGGTCGGCGTCGCCAGCGACGTCGCGGTCGAGATGCGCGCGCCCGACGAGTCGGCCACGTACGCGTGGGCCTGCAAGGGCGCCGACGGCACGACCGCCTGCCCCGAGAAGCTGCTGACGGCGCTCGCCGGCGCCAAGGCCAAGGTCTCGATCCCCAAGAACACGCTCACCGAGGCCAACGCCGGCTCCTGGGTCCTGACCGTCACGGTCACGAAGAACGGCCAGTCGGCGAGCAGCGCCCAGACCCTCGTCTACGTCGCCGGCGAGGTCCCGAACCTGGAGATCAAGGCCAACCTGCCCCTCTACGCCCGCCCGGCCGCGGCCTTCGGCCTGAACTTCGGCGTTGGCGGCGTCAAGAAGGAGGACGCCTACACCTTCGCGTGGACGGTCTTCGTCACGGAGACCAGCGCCGTCCTCTCCGTCGACGGCATGAAGGACGACGACTACACGAAGCCCGGCCTCCGCTTCCCCCCGAACGCGTGCGGGCCGTGTCTTCAATTTCCGAATTTCCGCAGCCAAGGCCGACGCGACGTCGTCGGCAGGTTCCGGACGCAGGCGGAGAACGGGCAGGCGATCACCGTCCAGGTGGTGGTCAACGGCAAGTGGACCCTCCAGCAGGCCGCCTCCTTCGTCAAGCCCCCGACCTGCTCGTGCGCGCTGCCCCGGCCTTCTTCTTTGTTTTCTCGCATATATATTTTCGATGCCGGCGCCCGTGCACGTGTGCCCGATTCTAATTCGCGGCTTCTTCAGTTTCTTATATGTTTCTTCAGCTTCTTATATGTGTTCTTATATGTTTCTTATATGCGCGCCGCAGGTCGTCGCCGTGCTGCACGTACTCGGGCGAGGACAAGCTGTACGCTTCCGTCTCCCAGATCACCGTCGCGTGCTCTGGTGCGTGAAATTAAACCTCCCGGTCCGCCCTTTAGATCTAGATCAGGCTTCGCCTCGCGTCCGACGGTCTGTCTGCATGCCGCGCGCGGCGTTTGACGCGGCGCGGCCTCGCGCGCGTGTGCGCAGGCTGGAGCAGCGACAACGAGCTGGGCTACGAGGCGCGCCTGCTGAAGCCGTCCATCACGGACGCGGAGCTCTCGAACGCGCTGGTCGTCCTGAACCGCGACTCGTCCCGCCCGCTCGCGCCCCCACTCCCCAACCCGAGCATCACCTTCCGCCTCCCGCCTACGGGATCGACGACCGCCGCCACGTACCGCGTCCTCGTCGGCGTGGTCGACCTCTTCGGCTCGCGCTCGTACGAGATCGTCTCCATCGCCAACGTCGAGCAGCCGTCCGTCGCCGAGAAGGCGAGCGAGCCCGTTTTCTACTTCAGGATATATATCTTGCTTTAACTTCTGTAGAAGTCATATTACCCGAAACCTTTTAGCGACTTCCCGCCCCGTTCTTTCATTCTGGAGTCGGCCGTCGTCTAACGGGGGCTCGCGGTCGGGCGCAGAATGCGTTCTTCGATGAGACCCGCGGCGCCCTCAACGCGTTCGTCAAGAACCCGACCGGTCCGAAAATCGCCGATTTCCCGAAATCCATCGAAATCGCGCCGGGCCGCGTGCTGACTCTCGCTCGCTCGCGCAGGCGACGTCGACACGTGCGCTCGCGATTGATTTTATAATATTTCCGTAATATAGCCGCTAGCTACATAGCGAACGATTAATATATAATATATATAATAGACGAATATAGCCGTAATATAATATATAATAGACGCGAACGAATATAGCCGTAATATAATATATAATCGCTGCGTCCTGCGCCGCGTGCTGATCACCGGGCTTTGGGGCGGCAGCGTCTGGTCCCAGATCTCGCAGCTGAGCGCGGCGACCACGACGGCGAACGCGACCTCGAAGCGCATGCGGCGCATTCTCTCGCTGTCGAGCAGCGGCCGCCGCCTCCTGCAGTCGACGGCGCAGTCGAACGCGCAGACGATGCTGGCGGCTGCCAAGGCGGCGCTCGACGCCAGCACCGCCACCTCCACCACCCTTCTTTCCGCCTCGGACAGGTGCCGGGACTTCTCGAAAGCATCTTCCGAAAGCACCTCTCACGCGGCTGACGTGGCTGCAATTTCACTTTGATTGCGACAGCTTCCTCACCGCCACGCAGTCGGTGGCGGTCAGGTTCGCCGCCTCTGCGGCCCCAGTCGCTCGCTAGCGCTGGCGCCGCCATGACGCGCGGGGCGGGGCGGCAGCGGCGTCAACGTGAACCTTCTCGATGTCTCGCCCGCCACGACTCTGCTCGACGCCATCGTCACCGGCGTCACCGTGCGCCCCATCTGCTATATATATATATAGCTACCCGCACCCCACGCCACTTCACCCGCGGCCGACGCTGCAACTGATCATGATCATGGCGCCCGAAATTGACGGACGGAAATTGACGGAAATTGACGCCCCCGCGCGCGCGCAGAAATTGGCGGACGCGTCGGAGCAGGCGACGGTCTGCAGCTCGTCGCTGCCGAACCAGCTCGTCATCGGCGCCGGCTTCGTCCTCGGCGGTGCGTGCTACGTATAAGATAGATAAAATCTACCAAATCTATAGCTAGATCTTCTAGAAGATACAGAGATGTTGTTTGAAATCGGTGCGCGCGCACCAAATCTAGATTTCCCTCGAAATTCCCCCTAGATCTAGATAGATCATCCTCGGCGGTGCGCGCCCGCATCAAATCGAATCTAGATCTTCTAGAAGATACAGAGATGTTGTTTGAAATCTAGATCTTCTGTTCTAAAGATCGAATCTAGATCTTCTGTTCTTCTGCTTAATCGAATCTATATCTTCTAATCGAATCTAGATCTTCTGTTCTACAGATTTCGTTCGAAATTCTGAGTTCTGAGTTCTCGGCAGGCACGACGAGCTACGCAAGCCTGAGCCCCCAGACGGCGGTGTACGCCAAGCTGACGGCGCTCGCCAACTGGCTCAGCAGCACCTGCCTGACCGCGGACGCGGCGGCGAGCGCCTACCCCGCGACCGAGTCGAACCTGCTGAGCAGCGTCCGCTCGCTCCTGTACATGGAGGTCCGCAAAGTCTAATTACTGTTTCTACCAAGTTTACGACGATAACCTATGTGTATTTTTATCCTTTATTCTAATCGATAATATGCATGATAGGTCCGCCGCGTCACGACCGCCGCCACGGGCCTCGGCACCGCCACGGACTACACGCTGCCGCCCGCGGCCATCACCTTCACGCCCGCCGTGCGTCCTTCGATCCGAATTTCACGAATTTGAATTTCGTGCCGTCCTCTGACGGGCGGTTTCACGTCGACAGAGCTCGTGCCCGCGCGTGGTTGTCAAGCTCCCCGCGGCACTCGCCTCGGCCACCACCGAGACGAGTGCGTTGCCCCGCCCGGCCGCGGCCCGGCCCGCTTTTGATTTCCATACGATTTCGCCGCAGCCGTTACTGTTGTTCACCTGCACACTTGCAACGCGCGCTTCTACGGGAAGGCCACCGGCAGCGCCTTCGTCAGCGGCGCCTGGTCGTTATCGCCCGTCGTCGGCGTCTCGCTCCGCAAGACGGACGGCACCGAGATCGCCGTCAACTCTGTCAGCACCAACGTCACGCTGGCGATGGCGCCCGCCGCCGCCGCCGTCACCGGCATGCACTCCTCCCGCGACGGCGCCGCGGTCCGCTCCTTTCATCTGACCCAAAGAGCCTTTATATGTAAATGCATTTAGTAAAAAAATCTAAACGTGCATGTTCGGGCAGGTTTTCGCCGTCGACGGCCTCTCGGGCGCGGCGTCGGACGCCAGCGCGACGGGCACGGCGGGCCACCTGACGGACTTCGCGTTCACGTCGGCGACCAGCACGCAGAGCTCCTCGCAGCAGGCGGGCACGACCACCGGTACCGGCACGACGACGAACACGACGACGACGCCCAAGAACGCGGCCGGCGCCCTCGGGGCCGGGTTCCTCCCGACGTTCTTCGCCGCCGCCCTCGCCCTCGCCATGCTGGCGCTGTAGATCTCGATCTAGGCGAATTATTGAGATTCAATGATTGGTGAGTACTAAATTACAGCTACCGCTGTGTTTCGTTTTCGGGTTTCGGTGTCATATTTAAATTCGAAAGCCTGAGCAGAGTCTGCATCTGTTCGGCTCAACCGTTGAACCCGATTAAACTAGGGGGAGCGATTGGCGAGAGATCTAGACCGAAGCGCTTGACACGAGCTAGTACGCATCGTAATGCAAATCTAATATAATGCTCAGTCTCTCGCGGACGCGGTACAAAATTTTCCTAGATGTAAGGCCATACAAAGGCGACGAGGAAAAGGCCAGTTTCGCGGCGAGCTAGCCGAGCTAGCATGCGCGCAGCGCGCCCGGTCGGCGTCTTATTGCCCCAGCGTTCGAATCCCGGGAAGGGCAGTTGGAGGGAGCGGGGGGGCCTGGGCGGGCCTTGAGCTGCCTTGGGCTGAAGAGGGGGCCGGGGCGCAGCGACCTCCGAGCTCGAGGCCAACTTTCGCGCGGCGAGGTTCTGGCGGGAGACCAAAAATGTTTTTCATCTCGGCTGATCTAAAACGCACTTCCTACCTGCCCGGTCTCGCGCCAGTCACTCGCTGTGCTCCGCTTTAATTTAATTTCGGCTGGACTTGAATGGCATTTTTCGATCAACGACCGATCATATGCATGACCCATCATCCCGAGTCGCGACCCATCGCGACCGTCGGACACGCGATCGCGAGTCGTAAGTTACTCCGAACTTACTCGTAACTTAAGAGTCCGACGGTCGTACTGCCGTAAGTTACTCGTGAGTCGTAAGTTTCGTAACACGTGCAGTGGTCGTGCAGTGGACGTGCACTGAGTGCCACACTGCCACTGATTCAGTGACTACCTGTAACAGTAAGTTGGGGGCTGTAAGTTGCCTGTAAGGCTGTAACTAGTAATATAATTACAATTACAATAGACTGCAACTGCAAGCGGCCGGTTCGGAAAACTTCGAGGTTTCAGAGGCCTAAAAGCACGTCTGAATCTGTAAGATGTGCAAATCTACTCGATTTCAAAAGTTTAGATCGGCGCGGAGGGGCCGGCGGCCGGGCGGGCAGGGGGGCGGGGCGGGCGCACGGCCCGGCGTTCGAGCGCTACGAGTTATGGGCCTTAGGCGGAGTTTCCTGGCGAACTGGGGCCAAACTCCAGGGGCCTGAAGCGGCTGGCAGATCTTGCCCTTATGTAAATTAGCTACCGGGTAGGTTCTAGTAGCCTCCTGGTACAGTCCTAGTAACCGCCGGCTAGTAAGTTAGCAGTAACTGCCAACAGCAGCTTTTATATAGCATGTGAAATATACCGGCACGTGCCCAATCGGAAAACACTGGCATTTTCAAGTCGAATTAGTACGGGGACCTCGACGGTCCCAGCGCAGTACTAATTTGAGTCAAAAGGTGTTCCCAGTCTAAAACTCGGCCGAGTTTTAGTCAATCGACTTGACTCGGAAAAAGTTTGTATGGCGGAAACTGCGCCTAAGGCCCATAACTCGTAGCGCGAGCGGCCCTTGATCACGACGCGGTTGACGCGGCGCATCTTGAGGCCGGCCTGCGGCCTGTCGATGCCCTGGCCGCCGGCGGTGGTGACTCAGTGAAGTTGTTGGCCGGCTGTCTAGTCGGCGTCGGCGTCGACCGGTCGAGTCGTCGACGTCGACGGTCGACGTCGACTCGGCGACGCCGTCGAGTCGCGACTCGCGAGTCTCGCGACTCGCGAATCGCGATCGGCGAAGTACGTTGCTGCTTTCGAGAGGAATTTTATTTCAAATTTTCCGACCTCCGACTCGGGCTCCGAGGAGCGGGGAAAGGTCGAACTTGAAAGGTTGAGTCAACATGTGCGATTTAATTCCAAGTTCATAGACGTGACGCGGCTGACTCAGTGACGCCAACTTGAAATCACTGAGTCACTGATCATATGCATATGACGGGGTGGATAATAATTTAAGATTTATGTGCCATTGGCAGTGACTTATAAATTAGAGACTCATCACTGCCAGGCTGATTAAATATTGACACGGCCCATTAATTGAACGTAAAATGTCGGACCGTCTCGATCTCGGAAGTCGATCCGACGTCCGACGGTACCGGTCGAGTCGGGTCGACGCCGGACGTACCGTTAGTGGTCCGTCATCGGCGTCACGTACCGTGACGTACGACGTCGACGACGACGTCGCGACTCGCGAGTCGCGACCGGTAATCGGTGTACTAATCACTCAGTGATCATGAGTCACTGAGTAGCACTGATCATGAGTACTAATCAGTGCTCCGTAGCCCTAGACAGTCCCCTAGTAGTACCGAGTACTACGGCGAGTAGTACCGGTACCGCCGGGCCGGTATCATACTACCGTAAAACACAATATTAATTCGCACGATATTAGTTCGTTTTTAGACCCGGACCCCGACCATAGTAATTAGTTCGGTCTCAAATTAGTGCTTTATTCGTTTTCAGTGTATGGGGCGGGGGGTACACGTTGTACCCCGTACCCCACCAGCATTTTCTTAGCGTCCTGTAATTAGTGCGGTCTCAAATTAGTGCGTTTTTACGGCAAAAAACGCACTAATTTGGTACCGAACTAATATTATGCGCGAACTAATATTCTGTCTTACGGTAGTACTACGGTCGTATCACTACTAGTAGTATGTGCCGCCGACAGTGCCGGCCCGGCGGGCACTGCCTTACAAGTTAGTGCCGGGCGGCACTGCCGGCCCGGCCCGGCGGCGGATCGATCATCGCGCGGCGGCCGATTCATCGGCGATGCCGCACGCACTGCATGCACGCGTACGGCAGTGCCGCGTCATGTGCGGCATGCATACTATGATGTGTGCCTGCCCGGCCGCGCCCCGGCGGTCCACGCGGCGGAATCCGGGCGGCCCGGCGGATATCGAATCATATTATCGATGTGCATGCGCATGCGCATTGCGCATGCGCAATGCCACTGTGGCTGCGGTGTTCCCTCGGCCCGGCGGCGCCGGCGCGGCCGGCGGAATTCGAAGTTCAAAACTTGAAAGTTTCACGCACATACTCTGAGAGTCAGCCATGGCCAGTGCCACGGTGAGCCTTGACTCAAGCTTGGACTCCGGGTCCGAGTCCGGGAGCGAGCCGCGGCCCGCGGAGCGCCGCTCGAGCTCACTGAGTCAGCGGCTGTTCGCTTCAAGCTTAAGGCCTGCGCATGCGCATGCAACTTGATGCAAGCCTTTGAAGTTGCAGTGGTCAGCCGAAGATCCTCCAGCCCAAGCGCACTGCGGGCCTGCGGGCCAGCTCAGCGGCTGCAGGCCGCGGCATTGCATGCGCAGCGCTCAGCAGCTTATATTTATTCTTCGCGGGAACATTTCAGATACTCATAAGATGCCGCAAAGGAACCAGCGGCTGGCAATGTCAGCCTTGTTGCTGAAGTCCGTGCTCCTGCTGGTTGCGTTTGCGGCCGCAGCAGTCGCGGCTTCGACCATCCCTCCGAGCAACGTTGACACCCGCGAGACAAAGCACGCTCACCGCTATCACGGTTTCGATGGTTCGGGCGGTGCGCGCGCGGCACGCACTGATTGCATTTCATTAATATGTTCGCGGCTAACATTAATATTCCGCCCGTAGCGCCATCGGGCTCATTTGTCGGGCGGGCGAAGGGCGCGGCGCCGCAGCGGCTCCTCGGCTGGGACGCGAAGCGGACGAGAGACCACTCGACGGGCCACATCCACTGGCACACGGCGAAGGACTTCTCCGATGTCTCGGGCCGGCGCGTGCGCTACAACGTCAACGCAGTGCAGAAGGCGCCGGGTGGGCGGCCCCTAGGCCTGCTCAGCCGCGCATTCCGTTCGGTCGCCTAACTTTATTCCCGAGGAAATTTAAACCAGTGGTGGACCTCAACGTCGAGCCTGCGGTCCTCGCCGTCGATTGCTCGGGGTCGCCTGACCGAGTCGACATTCTGCTGGAGGCAGGACGCAGCCTGGCCTTCGCCCCTGGAGCGTGCGTTCGGCGGATGCGCAGATAGGATCAAGTTGATAATTAGATTCAGGGCCTTTAAAAATGCGCATTCACGTAATTATGTACTTTGATTTCTTATAACATGCACACGGCCGCAGGATTGTGGTTGGGAGTGAGATCTGGTGCCCTCTTGACGTTTTCAAGCGAGATCTAGAAGCCCCCTCTGTTTAATTTGCGATCGCGATCGCTCACGCGCCCTGCAGGAAGTGCCCCGCACCAGCGTCGACGTCGCCAAGCGCCACGTCCCGCAGCGTCGAGTCGCTGGTGGCAGGCCTCATGGTCCGCGTGGTCGGCGTCGCTTATGAGGATTGCGAGCTGCAGCTGGCCATGGCCATGGCCGCCGGCGGTCGGCAGCAGCGGCTCCGCGGCACCTGCGCGCGGCTCACGGCCGAGCCGGCCTGCCTGGGCGACATCTTCGAGCACCTCGAGATGGACTACTACGAGCGGGAGAAGGACAAGGCGTGGGCCCCGCACGCGGCGCGCGGCGCGAAGCACCGCCCCGCTGGAGGCTCGCAATCGGATGATATCGATGGCAGCGACGCGCACCGACGCCTGAGGTCGCCTTTCTTTCAATGCATGTCGACTGCCTTTGTTGCTGCCGCCGGCTAATCTGTTCGCAATTGCAACCTCAGCACGCAGCTCGCATCGCTCGAGTCCCTGCAATCGCGGAACGACACGATCCTTGACTCCTTCGCGCGTCTGAGTAAGATCTCAACGGCCAGAAAACATGCGAGTTCGTGCACGTGACCTGAGACAAGCACGCAGAGCAACGCACGACAAACGTGGCTCGGCCGGACTCCCCGCAAACTCGATCGAGAAATCTACTATTCTTCAAATCTCTCAAAAAATGTTGGGCATTCGAACTCCGGTCCGCGCGCGGCCTCCTCGAGTTGAGTTCTGAGACTCGGAATTAAACGCAGTTGTAAAGGCGGTGGTGAGCGTCACCAAGACGGTTGCATCCGTCGCCGTCAAGAGCGTGGTCTCTGCAGTTGTGAGTCATGTGCATTTTATGCGCGACAGTCGCCGCTGACGAATTTCGTTCGAAATCCGATCCCAGCGCGCCAGCACGACAGCCGTTAAATACGTTGTGAACAAAGCCAGCGAGGGCGTCAGGACAGCGGCCGATGCGGGAAAGAAGGTTGTCAGCTCGGGGGTAACTTACGCGAACAAGGGGCTCGACAAGGCACGCGCTTCCGCAACCACCTGCTGCAGCTGCCTACGTCCGATTCGCTAATTTCGCTCTGCGACAGTTCGATCAAGTCACGGGAGGCCACCTCAAAGTTTTGACGGGCCCGGCGAGAGTGGTGGTCAATGGAGTGGGGTCGACCATCATCAACGGTCTGGACACGGCAGTGAAGCTGTCAGACAAGGCCGCAAACGCAATCACTACCACTCTCACGGTGGTCGAGTGCGCGACAGGTGCTGCGAAATTTTTTTATCGAAATGCTGTCTCTGGATCGCGGCCTAGCGTGACGAAACGCACATGTACAGGCACGTGTGAGCTGCCGATCAAGGACACGCTACGGAGCGTCACGTTTAACTACGACGAGCGCCGCCAAACGCAGTTGAATAAGGTGACGAGACTGCCGCTCGAGAACGCTTGGTCTGATGGCTGATCATGAGCCGCCCGCGCCCGCCTGCAGCTGCAGCCGATTGGCTTCCAGTACAATGTGGCAAAGTCCAAGGGCTCTCTAGCCGCTTCCGCCGCGGCGGAGATCATGTTCGATCCCGAGCAGCTGTACTATCACGCCGGCGTCGGCGTCAAGATGAAGCTGGTTCTCAAGAACTACAAGATTCTGGATTTCACTTTCCACGGCCCGCCCGACGTCGACGCATCCCTCACAGTGAATCCCTCCGCGCTTATCTTGCGCGCGCAGTCTTTGCCGAGTCGAAAGCGCGCATAAGCGGATCGCTCGAAGTCAGCATTGAGATCGCCCTCGAGGCTATGAAGGAGATCTACTCGAAGGAGTTCACCCCGAAGGCCATCGCCGTAGGTCTGCCCGTCGACGTCGACGTCGGCGTCGTCGGTCGTCGGCGCTGTGGAAACGCCTATCTAAACTCTAGCCGCCTCGCAGGCCCCATCATCTTCACATTCCAACCCAGTGTGAGTCGCGCGAACAAGCTTAAGCGCACACCTCTTCCCAGTCGAATCGCAACTGATTCGGAGCCGGTCTGATCGTTTTCCTTTGCAGGTTGCGGTTCGTGACACACTGCAGCTGTGACATTCAAGCCGCCGTCGAGCACATCGAAATGACTGCTTACTCTGATCGCAGATAAATATGGGATTCTCCGGAGAAATCAGCTTCAGTCTGCAAGTGAGTCGGCAATCTCTTTTACAGATTCTGGCCGATCATAACACTGCTCTCCTTGCAATTGCAGTATGTGGTCGATGCCAGCTTCGAGGTACCCCCCTCTAGATTTCTGCGAGACAACTGTAGTGCGAGTAGATCTAGATCGATGTGCGACTGCTCTGTTCCCTCAGATTGGAGTCCAGGCGGGCGCCAAGTACGCTAATGGCAGGCTTGGCCCTGACGTCAGCTGGTGCGCGCTCCTCAGTTACTCTTCACTCAAGATCCTCCGGATCCCGGCCCTGATATCGATGTCTTTCTTCGCAGGCTGGACAACAAAGCGCCCGTCGTCAAAGTAGCGAAGTCAGAGCTCTCCACTGAGCTGAGTGAGCGGCTTGCACACAATCTTTAGGCCGTTTGATCCGATATTCTTGGCGATCAGGCTTGGGGATCTTCTTTGTGTTCGAGCCGTCGATAGGGATCACGGCGGGCGCATACGGCGTGCAGGTCATCGGTGCGCGACAGCGGCCGCAGCTGTGCGGGCGCGCGGGGCCGCCGGGCCGATCGATCGAAGCGCTCACGAATTCGAACACTGTTCGAGCGCAGGCCTCTCAACTGGGGTGACCTTCCGGGCAGGATTCATCTGGACTCCGGTACTCGCTTTCATTTCCCTCTGGATCTATCCAGCTGCGCATTCGAATCTCTAGATCTAATACAGCATCTCCAGGTCAGTCCGGACTGCAAAGGAGCGAAGAACTTCCGCATATCTGCGTCGTGAGCACAGGCCTTTAATTTCGCATGCGATCTGAGAGCCCCTGATGGGACGCGCGCGCGCAGAGTTACTCCTTTCCTCGGAATGACCCTCCAGGTCCCCCCCCCCCCCCCCCCCCCTCTCCTTATGTATATAATTACGGCTTCCCTTCCAGGTCACCACCATTGTCAAGAGGCCATCCACGGTGCTAGCCGTGACAAGGACCGGCTGCCGGAGCTTCGATGCGTCCTGGACGCTGGACGGCGTTGCTGCTGTCGGCGGGGTCAACCTCAGGAGCATTGTTGTGCAGGTCAGACCCCAGCTCCGCGTTCCGAAGCCATTCGGCCATTGATGCGTGATCTCTGCATGCGCATGCGCAGGTGACCGCCGATTACGCTGCGGAAGCAGTGCCGACAGGACGGTACCCGCTGAAGACCGCCTACCAGCAGACCACCTCGCTGAAACGGCAAACGACGTTCGTCACCGACGGCGTCACCACCGGGGGCCGCCACATCTCGACGAACGTGTCCGGGCTCTTCCCGCCGACGTTCAAAGCGGCGGGCGCCGTCTCGTACACGTTCCGCGTCTGGGGCTACGCGGCCGTTGGATCCGGTCTCGTCTCGAACAGCGTCGCCATCCGTGACGCCGCGGAGCCGTGCGTCGCGGAGGTCGCAGAACTTCCGCATATCTGCGTCGTGAGCACAGGCCTTTAATTTCGCATGCGATCTGAGAGCCCCTGATGGGACGCGCGCGCGCAGAGTTACTCCTTTCCTCGGAATGACCCTCCAGGTCCCCCCCCCCCCCCCCCTCTCCTTATGTATATAATTACGGCTTCCCTTCCAGGTCACCACCATTGTCAAGAGGCCATCCACGGTGCTAGCCGTGACAAGGACCGGCTGCCGGAGCTTCGATGCGTCCTGGACGCTGGACGGCGTTGCTGCTGTCGGCGGGGTCAACCTCAGGAGCATTGTTGTGCAGGTCAGACCCCAGCTCCGCGTTCCGAAGCCATTCGGCCATTGATGCGTGATCTCTGCATGCGCATGCGCAGGTGACCGCCGATTACGCTGCGGAAGCAGTGCCGACAGGACGGTACCCGCTGAAGACCGCCTACCAGCAGACCACCTCGCTGAAACGGCAAACGACGTTCGTCACCGACGGCGTCACCACCTGGGGCCGCCACATCTCGACGAACGTGTCCGGGCTCTTCCCGCCGACGTTCAAAGCGGCGGGCGCCGTCTCGTACACGTTCCGCGTCTGGGGCTACGCGGCCGTTGGATCCGGTCTCGTCTCGAACAGCGTCGCCATCCGTGACGCCGCGGAGCCGTGCGTCGCGGAGGTCGCGCCCACTGCGACACCCTCGCCGAAGCCGACCGCCGTCGGCAACCCGGCGCCGACGCCGACGTCGACGCCGAAGCCCGCGGGGCCGGTCCCTACGTATACGCCCAGCTGCAGTTTGACGCCCAGCCCTACGCCGAGTTCGACGCCCAGCCCTTCGGCCACCCCGTTGCCCGCCAATCACCTCTTCGTCACAAAGAATCCAAGCGTAACCGGTACCAAGCCATCGAAGCGGGATGGGCAGGTGCGTTAAACTCTCCAGAGCAAGTTTTCGAGTTCCGCTTGCAAGCAATCCACGTCACAGGGCGTTGGAGTTACGTACAATGGAGCCGAAAGCCTCTTTGTTGTGGTACATTTATCTTCTTAGGTTCCTCCAAAACATTCGATCCTCCAGGGAACATTCGATCCTCCAGGGAGGCGCCTGCTTGAAGGATTTTCCAAGTACGGATTATTCAACTCCAGAAGAAAGAGCTGCCGCAACCTGCTCCGGACAAGCTAGTGCATACTACCACAAACTGCGATTGGACGTCGGTAATTATAAGATAAGACGTGTTGAAGCGGTCGATTGCTGGCTTCGCTTATAAATACTGATATCGATAATTACATTTCTAATAATTACATTTCCTTCCCACAGTCCCTCCTGCGTGGGAGACGGTCAGCTTCCCCGCTGGTCTGGAGATCGAAGAAACGGTGAATATTCGCAAGCGCTAGCGCTGCGTCGTAGGGCGCGTTAGCGAGAATGGCCCCTGAATCGGTTGAAGAGGAGGTCAAGCGTAGTTTACGATGGCCAGCGATACATATACGCGCAAGGCGGTACGCGCTTGGCCGTGCTTCGAATTCGCTTAAGCTTTCACTGCCGATTAGCGTCGACGTACTAAGTTCGTTCATGCTCAATGACAGGATACCATCCCGCGGACGGATCCCTCAAAAATTCTGTTCTACGTTTTGGTGCGCGAGCATTCGCAATCGCCGCAGGCTTAGGTCACGAACGTTGAATGGCTTTACCCCCAGATCTTCAAACCCTTGCCGGGACCGCGGTGTGGACCAGCGCATCTGACCGCAAGAGAAACGCGCAATGCGCAGTGCGTAATCTAATGCATCTGCTTTGTTACGAAGCCACCGCGGATGATGACGACTCGCGCGTTGTTGTAGGGCTACCATGACGGCAAGATAGCTTTCACGGGCGGTCACGGCGGATCATTCAGGAACGGTGAGGCATAGCTTGAGCGCTTATATATTAAGCTTGCAATTGCATCCGCTGGACGCCAACGACTTCCGTTCGTTCCAGACCTGGCCCTGTTTGACACTACCGGCAACACGTGGTCGACGAAGTTTGCAGAGGCGGCCGACTCCGGTGCCATCGGAGAAGGGCGCATCTGCGCGATCCTCGGCGTTTGGCGGCGGGGACGCCAGCGTGTCCCTGACCGGAATGAGGTAGGTTCTAGATGCGAAGACCGACTCGCGTTTTCGCCGAATGGACCCAATTGAGAGACGGCTCAGATACGCCAACCTTTCGGGTTCCCCGACCGCTTGGACGAACCCCTACTCCGGCTCGCCGACTGTCCCGCCGTCCCGAATGTTTCCCTGGTTTGTTGTAAGATCCGAGCGACCATGCGGCTGTCGCCAATTTAATTTGATCATGGAGCTTAAGACTGGATCTAGAGAGATTATATTAAAACGTTTCGAGCGCAGGCACTGGGTGATGACGGTGAACTCGTACCCGATGTGGGTGCGGCCGGCCGCTTGTTTGTATCTTAACTAGCTTTCGGCCCCCGTTCTGAATTGATCTCCGTTCACCTCATGATCAGGTCGTCGTCGGAGGGTTCGAAAAACAGTCGGGGCCGAAGTTCTACACTCGAACCGACGCTTGGGTATATCCGCATTCAAATTTGAGCGTCTTCATTAATCGGTATCGTACACACTGACAAATGCGGCAGGTTTTCAGGCCCCGTGCGTTTATCTTTTCGTAACTGCTCCGGACATCGAAATTAAAGTACGTCGCGATTTAGAGCTTTAAAGCTCACTGTCCTTCAGATTGTATGAACGTCTGTGGTTCAAGCGGGTGGCAGAAGCTGAACGTCAGCGGCGCGTTCCCGATGACAGCAGGTTCGAATTCGTCTAGGACGGCTCGCGATCGCCAGTCATTACCACCTGTACGCGAGCTCATTCGTCTCCTTCCCGCTTTGCAGAGGGCGCAGGGGGGTATTTCCCTTCCCTCAAACGCGCCTATCTGTTTGGAGGACGGACTCGGACTGCCGGGGGCAATTATTATGCCTACGAACTCGTCAACGATCTCTACCAGATTGACGTCTCAGGTGCAATGCGTGATTCTAGATCTATAGTGTAGCGACGTGCGCGAAAGCGGTCTAACCTCGCGGCAGTCTCCTCCGACTGTCCCTGCTCCCGGCGCCGGCTCACGGAACAAGACGACTCTATGCATACGGAATCCTCCGCCAAGGCCGGCCGCGCGCTGCTGCAGGACGGCGGTTTGTTGAGCGCGTTAAAGAATTTATCGTCCTTGATGCTGGGCGCAGAGCCGGACCCGAGCTTCGTGACGACGGAGAACCCCGTCGACATGCGGCTTGCGGCGGCCGCGAACGCGACCAGCGGGCCAGAGGACCCGACCGCGCTCCTCAGCGCCGACGCGGAGCGCTACGACACCAGGTGGACCATGGACCGGCAGGCGACGCTCGCCGCGCTCGACCCGCAGGCCCGCAAGTCCTCGAAGCCCTGTCCGGTACTTTTAGCTTTGAATTCTTTGCAAATTCGAGCGCTGTACATGTCCGAGCGATCTCTCACGCAAAACGTTCATCAGCGATGCGCGAGGCGCAAATCATGGCGTTTGCCCAGCTGCGTCCTGCGGAGTCGGCACAGGGCGCGCGCTCGTACAACGGCGAAAACGGGACCACCGCAATCGTCATCGACCGAAGTGCGCGGGGGCGGTTTAAAAAAACTTTGGAGGCTTTGAGAACCGCCGGTCGCTGACAAGGATCGGACCTCAGGTGTCGGGAGCTGCCCGCCTGACCGCAAATTCGCGGGCGCGCTGGGAAGGACCAAGCTGCCCACGCTAGCGACCTGCCTAGCTGGAGCTGCCCCCAACCAGCCGAGCGCGACCGCCGATTTCGACGTTGCGGTCTGCTCCATTGTCGTCCCCGTGGCAAACGCAGTGCAGGTGCCTCATCCTCAAGTTTACTCCCCGTTCGCGCTGCCGGACTGCTGATTCTCGTACAAACAGGTGTCGCTTCCAATTACGAAGTCGGGGCTCTACCGGTTCCGGGCGCACGACGAGACCGCCAACTCCCCGACGTCACTCGCCATCGATCTCCGCAGCGATGGGTCGTGCGCCCCAATCGCCTGCAGCAGGCCGTCCCGGGTGCGGTTTGTCGTTCGGGGATGCGTTTTTCGACGCAATTTAGCAAGCCTTTCCCTCAGGCGACGCGACCGAGCTCTGGGCGCTGCTGTACGAGAACAGCACGGTGAACGTCAACGTCGCGGCCGTGGCCAGCGGCGCCGCCGGCGCCAACGCGAGCTGCCCGCCGTCGGACGCCGCCGTGCTCGACGTTTCGTTCGAGGTGCCCGACGACCTTTTCCTTTTGACTTTTCAAATTATCAACAGTTGAATAATAACAACCTAATATAAAGCCATGCATATCTTGACTTCACTTGGCTTTACAATAGGCGCCCTACGACGAGCGCGTCTTCGTCGACGCGTCGCTCGCGGAGGAGGGGCTGGGCCCCGACGAGGCCCTGCGCGACCCCGACACCCTCGACCTGTACTTCGTCGACGTCAACGCCGCGCTCCGCTACGCCTACGGCAGGACCGGCGCTGCGGACGCGGGCCACCCGCTCCAGGTGCGAGCGAACGTAGCGACGCTCGAATTCGATTTCGCGCGCTGACGATCGCGACGCCGCCTCGTCGCGAGCAGATTGGCATCTTCTTGAAGCCGGGCATGTACTATCAGAGCGTCAACGCCTCGTGGGACCTTCCCGCTGTGTCCTTTGCCGCCGGTGCACGCATCTGGGTGCGCTCAGGATTGCCGCGCGCGGTCGCAGGAAAAGTATCCCTGGCGTCTAATTATATAATGCTTCCATCAGATACGATCCCTCAGCGGGCTTCGCCAGGGGACCAATTCCGCGTACGCGTGATCTCTCACGTCATGCTGCATGTTTGAAGTGGTTCTGATTTTCGCCATTTCGTTTGCAGGGAGGACACTATTCTGACGTGCGGCGGCATGGGCCACGCGATCTCCCTCTCGCACGCCTCGCCCTCGTCTCGTTCCTCGGCGTTAGCATCGCCAAGTGCGGCGCGGTGGAGAGCTCCACCCGAGTGGACGCGAGCCGCTCCGGCGCCGCGGTCTCCGTTGTCGGGCTCAAGGACATCGTGTTCAGGGTACTCGGCCTCTGCCATCTCCGAGCGCGAGCGCGGGCGGCTGATCCCGTTCGCAGAACATCATCTTTGCACGCAACGGCAACCAGAACGCAAGCGCAGATGGCCGTGGTGGCGCTGTGGCGCTCTTCGCTGGAGCGTCGGCGGCCTTCGAGAACTGCATTTTCGTGCAGGTGCCGGCACCCGCGGCTAATAACAAACTATGATCTCCGCTCGTTTGCGCTGACAACGACGCAGAACGACGCGCGCCGAGGCGGCGGCGCCGTTGCCGTCCTCGACGGCAGCGAGGCACGGTTCGAGGGCTGCGTCTTCTCGAGCAACTCGGCCCCGATCGGCGGCGCCGTTCTGGTGTCCGGCGCCGCGCGGCGTCCTTCCTGCGGACGGGTTTCCAGGTGCGCAACGCGATCTTGCGGAGGGAGCTGGCCTGGGGCGATTCCGCGCGCGCGTGCCTCCGCAGAGGAACGCGGCGGTCCCTCCGCCGGAGATGGAGGACGACACCATTTCCGCCTCGATCGCGATGACGAGCCCGCGGCGGTCGAGAAGTGGCTCGGCGGGGCCGTGGCAGTGCAATCCGCGACGGAGGCAGTGCGGTTCGACGTCGCAATCTTTGAGGGCAACGCCGCGCACTTCGGCACGGCCATCTCGGCCGCGAGCCGCGTCGTCGTCACGCGCTCTCAAGTGTCGGGCTCGAACGGAGGGGCCGTGTGGGTCCGGTCGACCGAGGCGCGCCTCGAGCTCACGGCATTCTCCGGGAACGAGAACGTCATGCCGCTGGCCGCCGGAGCCGTTGCCTGCAGCGGCGCGGGAGCTTCCCTCTCCGTCTTCGCTTCGACCTTCGACGACAACTGGGGGTGTACGGCGGCGCGGCTCGGGTCTTCGACGGGTGCCGCGCAAACACTTCGCTCTCCGCGTTCTCGCGTGCGCCCCGGCCCGCCGCTTCTGCTCGCCACAGCCCCTCCATTCCGAATCCCTTTTAATATCCGACCAGGCAACGTGGCGCTGGCGGGGTCCGGGGGCGCCGTGATGGTGGGTCAGGCGGCGGACCCAGGCTCTGCAGTGGCGTCGACCTGGGCATCCTTCGACCAGGTCGAGTTCCGCGAGAACGTCGCCGGGTTCCAGGACGAAGGGCAGGCGGCGGAATTCGAGGCCGACCCGACGCTCGGCTCCGGTGGCGCGCTAGCCCTCCTCGCCCCGCTCGACGGGGCCGTGCCCATCTCCGGCTGCCTCTTCGCAAAGAACCGCGCGGCGCTGGGCGGCGGCCTCTTCGCCAATGCGTCCGTGCGCATCGACGGCGACACGATCTTCTTCTCGAACGAGGCGGGCTTCCCGTGGTTCGACGCGCACGCCCAGCGCGAGGTCCAGATCGGCGGCGGCGCGCTCCTCGCATTCGCGGCCGCGCCGAACCACGTCGGGGGCGCGCTTTTCGCGCTGAACAAGGCACACGGCGCCTTCGGCGGAGGCCTCGCGATGCTCGGGGGGTCGCTGGAGATCCGCGGTCCGCGCTTCCTGTCGAACGCAGTGCTCGGGCCCGACAGCCAGGGCGGCGGTGCGCGCGCGCGCCCTCCGCGCCACCCTGCGCTGCCAATTTCGCACTGAGAAGTGCTTTCGCGCTGCCCAGGTATTTTCGCGCAAAACACGATCTTCCTGGGCGACCCGAGGTTTGTCGCCGCAGGCAACTCAGCCGAGGGAACTGTGCGTGCTCCCCAAATTGAGACCAGACTCCGAACCCGTCCCAACCTCGAACTCGCGCAGTTCCAGAACGTGTACCTGCTCGGATCCGGAGGCAGCTCGGGCGCCGCGAACGGGACGGCCTCGGGCGCGGCGGGCGTCGTCAAGTCGTGCGCGTCCTGCTCGGCGTGCCAGGCCTGCGAGCCCGCCACCGGCCGCTGCAAATTCCCCGCGGACTTCGGTGCGACGCAAACCGCAAACCGCAACAAACCGCTGCTTATCAAATACCAATTAAAATGAAAATACGCAGAGGCGTGGTGCGAGGCGATCGGCGGGTGCAGCCCCGAGACGTGCCCGTTCGTCTCCGCCGGCACCGCGCGGTTCGACGAGACCGACGGGCTCCGCTCCATCCGCGTAGAGCTGGACGCTGGCCCGGGCGCCGGCGCCGGCGCCGGCGCCGCCTCTGCCAACGTCAACGGCTCATGCGCCTCCTTCTTCGTCCCGGACACCCTCCGCATCCTCGGCGAAGGCGCTTATAACCTCTTTCTTATATTTTTACAGCGCACTATAACACATTCTATAGTTCTAATAAAAAAGCTGTTAAGAAAAAATACTATACTACCGCTGAACGCTGACCGTCGACGTCGCGGACATGCGCAGGAGCGTCGTGCGCGCTGGGCTCGAGCTCGGGCGGCGCTCGCAATCGGCGGAAGGCGCTGCAGTCGACCGGCACCGGCGAGCTGATCGTGCGGCTGGGCGGCGCTTTCTCGGTCGAGCCCGGGGCCGTCCTCGGGCTCCAGCTGGACCTCCTCCCGCAGCGCTTCCGCTCCGTCTCCAACTCCGCCGTCGTCGAGATCGAGCAGGTGCGGCGACCCTATAATTACTTCAACGCGTGGCGCGCAAGCTGATCACGCGCCCCCGACGCCCTCAGACGTCGATCCCCGTCGAGCAGCTCAAGTCTCAGCTGGCGTGGACGAACCGCACCCTCGCGGCGGAGCTGGGGCAGCGCTCCGGATTCGCCGCCTTTCAGACCGGCCCGACGCCCGCCGACGCGTCTTCGTCCACGATCTCGCCCGGAGCGATCGTCGCCATCGCGCTCGGCAGCGCTGCGGCGGTGCTCGCCGTGGTCTGGGGCGTCCTGGCCTGGCGGCGCCTCTCCGGATATCGATCCGGACCCCGCCGCCCAGAGCTCGATCGGGATCGCGAACAGCGGCCGAACGCGGACGTCGTCCTCGTGCTCGGGGAGACTCGCGATCAGAGCAGGAGGCCGCCCGCGGGCACCGCCACTTTTTTTGTTTGAGATTGCAGATAAATTTTTGAGGCGTCCACAGCAAGCCCTCTTTCCTAGAAGCTTGAAGCCTTCACCTTGCATTTTTTTCCTAGGCCTTTTTCTGTCATTAAAAGCCTCGACCTTTTTTCCATTTTTTTCCAGTTCTTTTCCAGCTATATGCCAGGCTGGGCCCCGCTGGGCCCCGCCCCGCGGAATGCGCCGGCGCTTCGTGGACTCGCGAAGCGACGCACCTCGCATATTCGCGAAGCGACGCACCTCGGTAGTTCTTTAACTTGCATGCGACTCGAGGCTCGAGCTCGCTAGCGATTTCTATCGCGAATCGATTCGCGACCCGCGGCCGCGTGCCGAGCTCCAGCCTCCAGCTGCAGCCTGCAGGCTGCAGCCCTCAGCCTGCGCATGCAGGCTGCAGCCCGCGGCCTGCAGCTGCAGACTGCAGTCAACGTTAACGCCGCAGCGGCGCCGGCTGAGTGATCATGAGTTGACAGTGACTCAGTGACTCGCAATCGCGACGCGCGCGCGACGCGCGTCCGACGGTCGCAACGGATGAGCTGTCCGAGGGTAGTGCAACTTCCAAAAAAAAAGAAAACTTATGAGCTGTCGGGCAACTTCCAAAACAAACGAATGCGATATTGTTTTTTTCCTTCACTCGAACTCGGATGACGTTGCTCTAGATCTTAGCAGGTTGGATCCTAGCAGTGGCTAGCACGTCGACAGTGACTCGACAGTGAGTCGACACTGCAGCTGCTCGCGAAAAAACGTCGGTCCCTACAACTCGCGATCGGTTTTTTCGCGAGCAGTGCGAGGTAGGCTCTTAGCAGGGTGGATCCTAGCACGGACCCGATCGAGTCCACTGCCGGACCACCGGCGTACCGGGTACTGGATCCGGACCAGGCAGCGCATCACGGCGATCACGCTGCGCATGCCGCCAGTGCTACTCAGTGACTAGTACAGTAGTATGCCCGGCGCACTGCATGCGGCATGCGCACGTGCACGGGCCCCTAAAGCCTAGTAGCTAGCCAGTACTACGGCACCGGTACCGGGGTAGTAGGACTCTAGCCTACCGCGGGGCCGGTACCGGTAGGACTCCGTACTACGTATATACGTTAGGGGCCTTGCCAGGCTTGCGCTAGGGCCAAGTACAACTAGTAGTTCAACGGTTGCAGCCAAGGTGCAGGTGGGCTCGAGCTCCCGGGTCCTTGACAGTGTTGACACGGCGTGCGAGTGACGGCGCGGGGTGTGGCGCAGGCGCGTGCGTGATTACACGATCTCGAGCGCTTCTTATTCTTTCTTCAAGGACTAGACCACGTATCTTGGCGAAGATGGTGTTCTCGCCTTTAATGTATTTCAACAACTCCTCGACCGGTCCGTGCGATTTCTCAAGAGCGTGCCGCGCATGCAGCATGTACAGTGCCCGCCGCGCAGGCGCACGCAATTGACAATGCGCATGCAGACTACGCCTGCTTCAAGACGTCCGACTGCAGCGGCAGTGGGAACGGCTACTCGGGGAAAACCTATGACAAGATCAATGCAGCTGCCGAGTGCTGGGCCGGAGGGGCTACCTACGTAAAGTGGGGCCCCGACTCGAACTCGAACACGATTTGTAAGAGCGTGACCGACTCGGACTTCAAAGCCGGTGCGAAAATCTGGTTTCGCATGATCATGTCTAGATCTGCCTGCGCATATGCATGCGCACTGACTTCGCAAAGGCTTTAAATGTTATTCTGGGAGCACCTGCTCGGAAAGCACTCTGCAAGCTGATTTCACAAGCGGAAGCTACCTCCTTGACTATGCTAGCACAATGTGCAACCTTTACGGGCAGTACTGCAACTCCTTCAAATTCAATGGCGTGTGCATCCAAAAGAAAACGACGAATTGCAGCTCCAATTGCTCATATAGGACGACGACGACGAAACTCGACGACGATACTCAGGTGCACCCCTCGAAAAATAAATTAAATTAAACCTGCATGAATTGAGACGTGGCCTGGAAATCTAACCGACGAGCTTGCTATATATGCCATCGGCAGGTCG
The DNA here is from genome assembly GCA_004431415.1 of Cyanophora paradoxa. Lineage (NCBI taxonomy): Eukaryota > Glaucocystophyceae > Cyanophorales > Cyanophoraceae > Cyanophora > Cyanophora paradoxa. The sequence continues at coordinate 165,804 of QPMI01000658.1, forward strand.
TGGGTGGTGAGGATCCGGAGGAGGCCGAGATGGATGCTGCGGAGATCGAGGTGGAGGCGGAAGCGGAGGCCGCGGTGCGCCCTCTCCCGCGGCTGACTCCTCAGACTCGATCGCGAGCTCGCCGCGACAATCGCAATCTGAGGCGCCGCGACAGATGCTTGCAATTGCGGACGCTGAGGGCGCCGACTTCGACGCCTGCGCGTGATAAATACGCATACCGTAGTACCGCAAACTCCAGCAGCCGAGGCGTGACAAGACTATAGCTAGCACTCTCTCTGAGATTCTCCTTTACCCGTGCACGTGCCGCAGTGCAGCTTACTTGATTGTATCGTGCTAATGGCTCAGACGGCATGATCATGATCGTGAGACTTCGATTTCGGATGGTTTGTGACCGTTGAACAGATGCACGCGTATGCATGCACAACTTGGCAAGGTCATCGATTTTTTTTGCAAAAGCCCAACCGGGCAATGTTCGTATTAAAATGACAACAACAGCCTCCCCGTCGGCGGCATCGAACTGGGGGGGCACCTTATCTTGCTCTAAGGCTCTGCTACCATGCTACCACAACTTAGCTAGCAACGTGTTGAGCTGGAGCGGGGAGGTCCTAAGGGTGCTGTCGTCCGTGGCCCTGTGGGGGGGAGGGGGGAGGGGGGGGAGGGCACTTCCGGCCAGGTTGGGCGTAGGGAAGGGGTGAGGAGAAGAGGGGTGCGGGGGAGAGGGGTCTCGGAGGAAAATTAAGCTAGCTGCCACGGCCCGAGTGCCGCCGCCGGGGGCGGGGGCGGGGCGCTGGAGGGCGGCCGGGGCGGGGCGCGGGAGCCGGGGGCGGGGTGGGGTGCTGGAGCCGGGGGCGGGGGCGGGGCGCTGGAGCCGGGGGGCGGGGGCGGGGCGCTGGCGCCGGCGGCAGGGGCCGGCTTGGAAGCCGGGTCCGGGCGAGCCTCGTCTGGCTCTGGGGGGGGGGACCGAGCGTACACGTCTCTGTACCGACCTCGGGGAGGAGGAGTCCGGGTGGGCGCCCTTTGGGCCCAGGCCGGGGGAGAGGGGGCGGGGGCGTGGGCCCGCGGGGCCTGGGCTCTGGGCGGGGGAGGGACCGGCGCGGGGCGCTAGGGAGTAGGACGTGGGCGCACCCTGCCGTTGTTGTATATCGGACGGCGCCGACGGCCCCGTCGCGCGGCGAGCTCGAGGCGGAGGGGAGAGGTCGAGATGCAGGGCGAGATCTGCAGGCGCGCGGGCACGTTCTGTAAGGATGGGGCGGCGCGCGCGGCGCCTGCAGCATGGCGGCGGCGTTCGAGGAGCAGCGGCGGCGGCGCGCGACGGCGGGAGCGTCAGTTTAGAGAGCTGGTGGTTATCGGACATCTGCTATGCGGCGGGTGGCGTGTAAGTGGCCGGGACGGGCCGTGGCGCATGCGCGGCGATGGCGGGAAACCGGGCGAGGTCTAGGCGGCCGACCGGCGCCGTTTGCGCGTTCTAGGGCTGTAGTATTATACCGGGAGCGGCAGCGTGCTGTCTGTACTTCCCGCGCGGGGTGCCGGCGAGGTCCTCGACATTCAAAAAGTGGCTCGATGATGTCGGCGGGGCTCCACGACGCTCCGGGGGCGGGCTGCCGGCTTCGGCGGTCGTGCTGGACGGTGATGTGCTCGTGTCGCCTGGCGGGCTGCGCCCGGCTGGCCTAACTAGCGTTGTCGGTCCACGGGGGTCGGGTGGAGCTGGCGCGCGACTTTCCGAGCAGCTTGACACGCGGCGTTATCAGGCACCCACGGGTGGGAAGCCTGGCCCGCCGCGCTGCCGTAATCGTCGCGCGTAATATACCGACTGTAAGTAACAGTAAGTGGGCTATAGCTGTTGTCAAATTCAAATAAGCACTAGCTATAGTCTGACTGCCTCGGGTCCGGAGGCTCTAGAACTGATCATAAATCGAGCTGCAGCTCGATTCAGAGTCAGCGAAGAAGAGAGAGGGAGGGAGCCGGGCCAGTCAGTCTTCTTCTTCTTCTGCTTCTGCTTCCCACCCACCCACCCGTCCGTCCGTCTCACCTGGACGGCGCCCTTGAGCTGCGCCCGCTCGCCGCAGTCCGAGTTCGAAGTTCGGCGGTCACATGACCGCGCAGGCCTCGCAGCCCTTCTCCGTTTTGCAGACGGGGCAGCCCTTCGAGAACAGCGAAGTGAGCCCAGGCGGCCAGCGAGGGCCCCGCGGCCGGGCGCTGGCAGGGCGGGGCAGCCGGGCGCTGGCGGGGCGGACCTTGCAGCCGGTGGCCTGGTGCCGCTTGCGGGTCGCCTCGATGAAGCGCTCGAGCTGCTTCTCGTCCATGGCCTGCGCGGGGGGCGGCGTCGGCGGCGGCGGCGCCGCGAGTCGAGGGCGCGGGGCCGGCGCCACGCACGTCGAAGTCCGGCACCTCTCTGCCCTTGGGCGAGGGCGAGGGCGTGGCCCCCCTCTGGCCCGCGGGCGAGGGCGCGGGCGCGGGCGAGGCCGCGGGGGAGGCCGCCTGCGAACGAAGAAGTTTCGGCGAACGAAGTTTCGGCTATAAATAGCCGGGGGGTACCGGAGGCGCGAGGGAGTCGGGGGCGGTGGGGGCGGCGCCGTTGGGGAGGTGGGGCGCCCCCGGGGCCCGCCGGAGGGCGGCCTCAAGGCGCTGCGCGTGCTCCCGGTGGTGCCCGGCCCGCCGGCCCCGCCGGGGCCCGCCGCCTGCAGCGCCGCCTCGAGCTGCGAGGTGCGCGCCAGCCACTCCTTGATCTCCCGCACCTGGCCCTCCAGCGCCGCGGCGCCGCCGCCTTCCGCCCCGCCCCCGCCCCGCCCCCGGGGCGGAGTGGAGGGCGGCGAGGAGGGACACCAGGTTGGAGACGAAGGACTCGCGCTCGGCGCGGAGGCCGCGCTTGCCGCGCACGCGCTCCGCCAGCGTCTCGATGCGGTCCCGTGTCTCCGCCAGCTCCGCCGACGCCCGCTGCAGGCCCTCCCGCCTCTCCTCCAGGTCCTGCGCCCGCCGCAAGCCAAGCCCACCTCAGAGTAAAGAAGAAGAAGAACGAGGAACTAGCTCGGCTTAATCAAACTAGCCAAATGAAGAACTAGAGCTCAGGATCGATGGGTGGGCGGACGCACGCGGGTGCGGGCGCGGAGGGCGTCCTTGAGCGCGTTGAGCTTCTCGACGGGGAAGCCGAGCTCGGCCTGCTTCTTCTGCTCGGCCGCCCCTCAGAGTCAGCGAAGAAGAGAGAGGGAGGGGGAGAGCGAAGAAGAAGAGAGAGGCCTAGGGAGGGAGCCGAGCTATCTATCTAACCAGCTTTCTGGATCTATCTAGTCTTCTTCTTCTGCTTCCCACCCACCCGTCCATCCGTCTCACCTGGACGGCGCCCTTGAGCTGCGCCCGCTCGATGGCGCACTCCTCGAGGCCCTCCTTCTGCTTCTCGACGGCCTTGCGGATCTCCTTGAGCACCGAGCGCAGCGTGACGACGTGCCCGGCCAGCATGTCGTACACCTGCGCGGCGGCCGCTGAGCGGGAGCCGGGAGGCTGGGCGGGGCTGGGCTGGAGCCTGGGCTAGGCAAAGAGGCAATCTCGTTTATCTATCGATCTATCTAGCTGCCGAGGGGCGGCTGAGGGCGAGCCGAGGGGCGGGGCGGGGCGGGGCGGGGCGGGGCTAGGCAAAGAGTTCAGGAACGCTATAACCATCTTATATCTTGACTGTCTTGAGAACTATCTTAAGCCTGAGATACTTTCAATGTTCCTCTGACCTGCTTGGCGGCAGCAAGCTCCTGGTACTTCTCCTGCGCCGTCTCCCGGAACCGCGCGTCCTGCAGCTCCGCCACCATCCCCTCGTACTCCGTCCGCCGCGCCTGATTAGAAGAGTGAGCGAGAGGGGTACAGGGAGGAGTAGGGGGGTACGCGGCGCGCTCGCTTGCCTGGAGCTCGTCGTTCTTTGCGAGAATGAGGAGGCGGAGGCCGGTGACCTTGCGCGCCGCTGCTTCCAGCTCGCCCCGCCGCACCTGCCGCCCCGCACGGGGAGAGGTCAGAAGACACCGGGCGCCTCCTTTCTACCCGTGTACCCCGGCGCGCCCCTTCCATCCGTCCTCACCTGGAGGCGGCGGGCGATCTCGGCCGAGGCCTGCTTGTGCACCTCCGCAGGCGACATCTGCCGCCCCGTCGGCTTGGTTGGTTGGTTGGAGGGGGGGGGGAGGAGGGGGGGTACGCACGCCGGAGAGGTCCGCGCCGAGCGAGGCGACGAGCTCGATGAGGGGGCTCCCCGGCGGTAGAGAGATCGAGGAGCCGGCCTGCGCCATCGACGGAGACGGGAGATGAGGAGGGCTCGGCGGCGGCGACGCTGCCGCGCTCGGGGCGGGGCGGGGCGGGGCGGGGTCGGGCGGGGGCTACCGGGGCCTTGGAGACCTGCTCGAAGGTCTTCTGCAGGTCTTCCTTCAGCGCCAGCAGCTTCTCGTGCTCCGCCCTGCGCCCCGGCTGCTTGAGGGGGGGGGGGGGGGGGGGGGGGGGGGGCTGGCTGGGCTAGGGGGGCCGCTAGGACGCTAGGCTAGAACGAGTGGGAGGGAAGCTAGGAGGGACGGTAGTGGGAGGGAAGCTAGCGCTGCGTCGTAGGGCGCGTTAGCGAGAATGGCCCCTGAATCGGTTGCAGAGGAGGTCAAGCGTAGTTTACGATGGCCAGCGATACATATACGCGCAAGGCGGTACGCGCTTGGCCGTGCTTCGAATTCGCTTAAGCTTTCACTGCCGATTAGCGTCGACGTACTAAGTTCGTTCATGCTCAATGACAGGATACCATCCCGCGGACGGATCCCTCAAAAATTCTGTTCTACGTTTTGGTGCGCGAGCATTCGCAATCGCCGCAGGCTTAGGTCACGAACGTTGAATGGCTTTACCCCCAGATCTTCAAACCCTTGCCGGGACCGCGGTGTGGACCAGCGCATCTGACCGCAAGAGAAACGTTTTTTTAACGCGCAATGCGCAGTGCGTAATCTAATGCATCTGCTTTGTTACGAAGCCACCGCGGATGATGACGACTCGCGCGTTGTTGTAGGGCTACCATGACGGCAAGATAGCTTTCACGGGCGGTCACGGCGGATCATTCAGGAACGGTGAGGCATAGCTTGAGCGCTTATATATTAAGCTTGCAATTGCATCCGCTGGACGCCAACGACTTCCGTTCGTTCCAGACCTGGCCCTGTTTGACACTACCGGCAACACGTGGTCGACGAAGTTTGCAGAGGCGGCCGACTCCGGTGCCATCGGAGAAGGGCGCATCTGCGCGATCCTCGGCGTTTGGCGGCGGGGACGCCAGCGTGTCCCTGACCGGAATGAGGTAGGTTCTAGATGCGAAGACCGACTCGCGTTTTCGCCGAATGGACCCAATTGAGAGACGGCTCAGATACGCCAACCTTTCGGGTTCCCCGACCGCTTGGACGAACCCTACTCCGGCTCGCCGACTGTCCCGCCGTCCCGAATGTTTCCCTGGTTTGTTGTAAGATCCGAGCGACCATGCGGCTGTCGCCAATTTAATTTGATCATGGAGCTTAAGACTGGATCTAGAGAGATTATATTAAAACGTTTCGAGCGCAGGCACTGGGTGATGACGGTGAACTCGTACCCGATGTGGGTGCGGCCGGCCGCTTGTTTGTATCTTAACTAGCTTTCGGCCCCCGTTCTGAATTGATCTCCGTTCACCTCATGATCAGGTCGTCGTCGGAGGGTTCGAAAAACAGCCGGGGCCGAAGTTCTACACTCGAACCGACGCTTGGGTATATCCGCATTCAAATTTGAGCGTCTTCATTAATCGGTATCGTACACACTGACAAATGCGGCAGGTTTTCAGGCCCCGTGCGTTTATCTTTTCGTAACTGCTCCGGACATCGAAATTAAAGTACGTCGCGATTTAGAGCTTTAAAGCTCACTGTCCTTCAGATTGTATGAACGTCTGTGGTTCAAGCGGGTGGCAGAAGCTGAACGTCAGCGGCGCGTTCCCGATGACAGCAGGTTCGAATTCGTCTAGGACGGCTCGCGATCGCCAGTCATTACCACCTGTACGCGAGCTCATTCGTCTCCTTCCCGCTTTGCAGAGGGCGCAGGGGGGTATTTCCCTTCCCTCAAACGCGCCTATCTGTTTGGAGGACGGACTCGGACTGCCGGGGGCAATTATTATGCCTACGAACTCGTCAACGATCTCTACCAGATTGACGTCTCAGGTGCAATGCGTGATTCTAGATCTATAGTGTAGCGACGTGCGCGAAAGCGGTCTAACCTCGCGGCAGTCTCCTCCGACTGTCCCTGCTCCCGGCGCCGGCTCACGGAACAAGACGACTCTATGCATACGGAATCCTCCGCCAAGGCCGGCCGCGCGCTGCTGCAGGACGGCGGTTTGTTGAGCGCGTTAAAGAATTTATCGTCCTTGATGCTGGGCGCAGAGCCGGACCCGAGCTTCGTGACGACGGAGAACCCCGTCGACATGCGGCTTGCGGCGGCCGCGAACGCGACCAGCGGGCCAGAGGACCCGACCGCGCTCCTCAGCGCCGACGCGGAGCGCTACGACACCAGGTGGACCATGGACCGGCAGGCGACGCTCGCCGCGCTCGACCCGCAGGCCCGCAAGTCCCTCGAAGCCCTGTCCGGTACTTTTAGCTTTGAATTCTTTGCAAATTCGAGCGCTGTACATGTCCGAGCGATCTCTCACGCAAAACGTTCATCAGCGATGCGCGAGGCGCAAATCATGGCGTTTGCCCAGCTGCGTCCTGCGGAGTCGGCACAGGGCGCGCGCTCGTACAACGGCGAAAACGGGACCACCGCAATCGTCATCGACCGAAGTGCGCGGGGGCGGTTTAAAAAAACTTTGGAGGCTTTGAGAACCGCCGGTCGCTGACAAGGATCGGACCTCAGGTGTCGGGAGCTGCCCGCCTGACCGCAAATTCGCTTTTTTTTTTGCAAAAGTGGACGTCGCATTGATACACCACGGCACATGTATCAATGTTCTACGTGACGTGCCCTTCCGACCGGTCATCTATCTAGCCGAGGGTGCTAGCTAGGTGCCGGCCATGGGTCGCTCAATATGGGAGGTTCGCCTGAGTGGGGGAGCCATGGTTTTCGGTGATAGCCGTAACCAGACCCACGCGCCCACCCCTTGATCAACTCCTCCATCCCTCATGAGCCCTGGAAGTGAAATGTCTCGCAGTCCGCCGCCCTCCCTTGCCGCCGCTCCGCCACGCCTCCTCCTCCCCACTCCGCCTCCTCCCTCCTCCTCACCTGCGCCCCAGGACCCCGATTAATCGGTGTCCCGTTTTGTCGAGGCCTGACCGCAAATTCGCGGGCGCGCTGGGAAGGACCAAGCTGCCCACGCTAGCGACCTGCCTAGCTGGAGCTGCCCCCAACCAGCCGAGCGCGACCGCCGATTTCGACGTTGCGGTCTGCTCCATTGTCGTCCCCGTGGCAAACGCAGTGCAGGTGCCTCATCCTCAAGTTTACTCCCCGTTCGCGCTGCCGGACTGCTGATTCTCGTACAAACAGGTGTCGCTTCCAATTACGAAGTCGGGGCTCTACCGGTTCCGGGCGCACGACGAGACCGCCAACTCCCCGACGTCACTCGCCATCGATCTCCGCAGCGATGGGTCGTGCGCCCCAATCGCCTGCAGCAGGCCGTCCCCGGGTGCGGTTTGTCGTTCGGGGATGCGTTTTTCGACGCAATTTAGCAAGCCTTTCCCTCAGGCGACGCGACCGAGCTCTGGGCGCTGCTGTACGAGAACAGCACGGTGAACGTCAACGTCGCGGCCGTGGCCAGCGGCGCCGCCGGCGCCAACGCGAGCTGCCCGCCGTCGGACGCCGCCGTGCTCGACGTTTCGTTCGAGGTGCCCGACGACCTTTTCCTTTTGACTTTTCAAATTATCAACAGTTGAATAATAACAACCTAATATAAAGCCATGCATATCTTGACTTCACTTGGCTTTACAATAGGCGCCCTACGACGAGCGCGTCTTCGTCGACGCGTCGCTCGCGGAGGAGGGGCTGGGCCCCGACGAGGCCCTGCGCGACCCCGACACCCTCGACCTGTACTTCGTCGACGTCAACGCCGCGCTCCGCTACGCCTACGGCAGGACCGGCGCTGCGGACGCGGGCCACCCGCTCCAGGTGCGAGCGAACGTAGCGACGCTCGAATTCGATTTCGCGCGCTGACGATCGCGACGCCGCCTCGTCGCGAGCAGATTGGCATCTTCTTGAAGCCGGGCATGTACTATCAGAGCGTCAACGCCTCGTGGGACCTTCCCGCTGTGTCCTTTGCCGCCGGTGCACGCATCTGGGTGCGCTCAGGATTGCCGCGCGCGGTCGCAGGAAAAGTATCCCTGGCGTCTAATTATATAATGCTTCCATCAGATACGATCCCTCAGCGGGCTTCGCCAGGGGACCAATTCCGCGTACGCGTGATCTCTCACGTCATGCTGCATGTTTGAAGTGGTTCTGATTTTCGCCATTTCGTTTGCAGGGAGGACACTATTCTGACGTGCGGCGGCATGGGCCACGCGATCTCCCTCTCGCACGCCTCGCCCCTCGTCTCGTTCCTCGGCGTTAGCATCGCCAAGTGCGGCGCGGTGGAGAGCTCCACCCGAGTGGACGCGAGCCGCTCCGGCGCCGCGGTCTCCGTTGTCGGGCTCAAGGACATCGTGTTCAGGGTACTCGGCCTCTGCCATCTCCGAGCGCGAGCGCGGGCGGCTGATCCCGTTCGCAGAACATCATCTTTGCACGCAACGGCAACCAGAACGCAAGCGCAGATGGCCGTGGTGGCGCTGTGGCGCTCTTCGCTGGAGCGTCGGCGGCCTTCGAGAACTGCATTTTCGTGCAGGTGCCGGCACCCGCGGCTAATAACAAACTATGATCTCCGCTCGTTTGCGCTGACAACGACGCAGAACGACGCGCGCCGAGGCGGCGGCGCCGTTGCCGTCCTCGACGGCAGCGAGGCACGGTTCGAGGGCTGCGTCTTCTCGAGCAACTCGGCCCCGATCGGCGGCGCCGTTCTGGTGTCCGGCGCCCGCGCGGCGTCCTTCCTGCGGACGGGTTTCCAGGTGCGCAACGCGATCTTGCGGAGGGAGCTGGCCTGGGGCGATTCCGCGCGCGCGTGCCTCCGCAGAGGAACGCGGCGGTCCCTCCGCCGGAGATGGAGGACGACACCATTTCCGCCTCGATCGCGATGACGAGCCCCGCGGCGGTCGAGAAGTGGCTCGGCGGGGCCGTGGCAGTGCAATCCGCGACGGAGGCAGTGCGGTTCGACGTCGCAATCTTTGAGGGCAACGCCGCGCACTTCGGCGCGGCCATCTCGGCCGCGAGCCGCGTCGTCGTCACGCGCTCTCAAGTGTCGGGCTCGAACGGAGGGGCCGTGTGGGTCCGGTCGACCGAGGCGCGCCTCGAGCTCACGGCATTCTCCGGGAACGAGAACGTCATGCCGCTGGCCGCCGGAGCCGTTGCCTGCAGCGGCGCGGGAGCTTCCCTCTCCGTCTTCGCTTCGACCTTCGACGACAACTGGGGGGTGTACGGCGGCGCGGCTCGGGTCTTCGACGGGTGCCGCGCAAACACTTCGCTCTCCGCGTTCTCGCGTGCGCCCCGGCCCGCCGCTTCTGCTCGCCACAGCCCCTCCATTCCGAATCCCTTTTAATATCCGACCAGGCAACGTGGCGCTGGCGGGGTCCGGGGGCGCCGTGATGGTGGGTCAGGCGGCGGACCCAGGCTCTGCAGTGGCGTCGACCTGGGCATCCTTCGACCAGGTCGAGTTCCGCGAGAACGTCGCCGGGTTCCAGGACGAAGGGCAGGCGGCGGAATTCGAGGCCGACCCGACGCTCGGCTCCGGTGGCGCGCTAGCCCTCCTCGCCCCGCTCGACGGGGCCGTGCCCATCTCCGGCTGCCTCTTCGCAAAGAACCGCGCGGCGCTGGGCGGCGGCCTCTTCGCCAATGCGTCCGTGCGCATCGACGGCGACACGATCTTCTTCTCGAACGAGGCGGGCTTCCCGTGGTTCGACGCGCACGCCCAGCGCGAGGTCCAGATCGGCGGCGGCGCGCTCCTCGCATTCGCGGCCGCGCCGAACCACGTCGGGGGCGCGCTTTTCGCGCTGAACAAGGCACACGGCGCCTTCGGCGGAGGCCTCGCGATGCTCGGGGGGTCGCTGGAGATCCGCGGTCCGCGCTTCCTGTCGAACGCAGTGCTCGGGCCCGACAGCCAGGGCGGCGGTGCGCGCGCGCGCCCTCCGCGCCACCCTGCGCTGCCAATTTCGCACTGAGAAGTGCTTTCGCGCTGCCCAGGTATTTTCGCGCAAAACACGATCTTCCTGGGCGACCCGAGGTTTGTCGCCGCAGGCAACTCAGCCGAGGGAACTGTGCGTGCTCCCCAAATTGAGACCAGACTCCGAACCCGTCCCAACCTCGAACTCGCGCAGTTCCAGAACGTGTACCTGCTCGGATCCGGAGGCAGCTCGGGCGCCGCGAACGGGACGGCCTCGGGCGCGGCGGGCGTCGTCAAGTCGTGCGCGTCCTGCTCGGCGTGCCAGGCCTGCGAGCCCGCCACCGGCCGCTGCAAATTCCCCGCGGACTTCGGTGCGACGCAAACCGCAAACCGCAACAAACCGCTGCTTATCAAATACCAATTAAAATGAAAATACGCAGAGGCGTGGTGCGAGGCGATCGGCGGGTGCAGCCCCGAGACGTGCCCGTTCGTCTCCGCCGGCACCGCGCGGTTCGACGAGACCGACGGGCTCCGCTCCATCCGCGTAGAGCTGGACGCTGGCCCGGGCGCCGGCGCCGGCGCCGGCGCCGCCTCTGCCAACGTCAACGGCTCATGCGCCTCCTTCTTCGTCCCGGACACCCTCCGCATCCTCGGCGAAGGCGCTTATAACCTCTTTCTTATATTTTTTTTAAGCCCCGAGACGTGCCCGTTCGTCTCCGCCGGCACCGCGCGGTTCGACGAGACCGACGGGCTCCGCTCCATCCGCGTAGAGCTGGACGCTGGCCCGGGCGCCGGCGCCGGCGCCGGCGCCGCCTCTGCCAACGTCAACGGCTCATGCGCCTCCTTCTTCGTCCCGGACACCCTCCGCATCCTCGGCGAAGGCGCTTATAACCTCTTTCTTATATTTTTACAGCGCACTATAACACATTCTATAGTTCTAATAAAAAAGCTGTTAAGAAAAAATACTATACTACCGCTGAACGCTGACCGTCGACGTCGCGGACATGCGCAGGAGCGTCGTGCGCGCTGGGCTCGAGCTCGGGCGGCGCTCGCAATCGGCGGAAGGCGCTGCAGTCGACCGGCACCGGCGAGCTGATCGTGCGGCTGGGCGGCGCTTTCTCGGTCGAGCCCGGGGCCGTCCTCGGGCTCCAGCTGGACCTCCTCCCGCAGCGCTTCCGCTCCGTCTCCAACTCCGCCGTCGTCGAGATCGAGCAGGTGCGGCGACCCTATAATTACTTCAACGCGTGGCGCGCAAGCTGATCACGCGCCCCCGACGCCCTCAGACGTCGATCCCCGTCGAGCAGCTCAAGTCTCAGCTGGCGTGGACGAACCGCACCCTCGCGGCGGAGCTGGGGCAGCGCTCCGGATTCGCCGCCTTTCAGACCGGCCCGACGCCCGCCGACGCGTCTTCGTCCACGATCTCGCCCGGAGCGATCGTCGCCATCGCGCTCGGCAGCGCTGCGGCGGTGCTCGCCGTGGTCTGGGGCGTCCTGGCCTGGCGGCGCCTCTCCGGATATCGATCCGGACCCCGCCGCCCAGAGCTCGATCGGGATCGCGAACAGCGGCCGAACGCGGACGTCGTCCTCGTGCTCGGGGAGACTCGCGATCAGAGCAGGAGGCCGCCCGCGGGCACCGCCACTTTTTTTGTTTGAGATTGCAGATAAATTTTTGAGGCGTCCACAGCAAGCCCTCTTTCCTAGAAGCTTGAAGCCTTCACCTTGCATTTTTTTCCTAGGCCTTTTTCTGTCATTAAAAGCCTCGACCTTTTTTCCATTTTTTTCCAGTTCTTTTCCAGCTATATGCCAGGCTGGGCCCCGCTGGGCCCCGCCCCGCGGAATGCGCCGGCGCTTCGTGGACTCGCGAAGCGACGCACCTCGCATATTCGCGAAGCGACGCACCTCGGTAGTTCTTTAACTTGCATGCGACTCGAGGCTCGAGCTCGCTAGCGATTTCTATCGCGAATCGATTCGCGACCCGCGGCCGCGTGCCGAGCTCCAGCCTCCAGCTGCAGCCTGCAGGCTGCAGCCCTCAGCCTGCGCATGCAGGCTGCAGCCCGCGGCCTGCAGCTGCAGACTGCAGTCAACGTTAACGCCGCAGCGGCGCCGGCTGAGTGATCATGAGTTGACAGTGACTCAGTGACTCGCAATCGCGACGCGCGCGCGACGCGCGTCCGACGGTCGCAACGGATGAGCTGTCCGAGGGTAGTGCAACTTCCAAAAAAAAACGAAAACTTATGAGCTGTCGGGCAACTTCCAAAACAAACGAATGCGATATTGTTTTTTTCCTTCACTCGAACTCGGATGACGTTGCTCTAGATCTTAGCAGGTTGGATCCTAGCAGTGGCTAGCACGTCGACAGTGACTCGACAGTGAGTCGACACTGCAGCTGCTCGCGAAAAAACGTCGGTCCCTACAACTCGCGATCGGTTTTTTCGCGAGCAGTGCGAGGTAGGCTCTTAGCAGGGTGGATCCTAGCACGGACCCGATCGAGTCCACTGCCGGACCACCGGCGTACCGGGTACTGGATCCGGACCAGGCAGCGCATCACGGCGATCACGCTGCGCATGCCGCCAGTGCTACTCAGTGACTAGTACAGTAGTATGCCCGGCGCACTGCATGCGGCATGCGCACGTGCACGGGCCCCTAAAGCCTAGTAGCTAGCCAGTACTAGTGGCCCGGCCGCGTTTTGGCGCGCCGGGGGTGCAAGGGGGGAATCTGGATCTAATGAAAGAGTAGTAGTGGATTGAACATGCACGGGGCAGATATAGATCGACCCCGGCCCAGCGCGCGCGGCAGGTTGAAGTAGACAGAGATTATATATGATTGTAAAGAGTAGGAAAGGGCTGTTATGCAGAGGCTGCGATCTAACCGAATAAAGAAAAGACTGAATGAACGGCCAGATTAAGCGCACTGTATATGAAAGATTGTTCTGGAGCGAAAAAACGCTGCGCATCATTTGTGTGCGCGCGGCCTACCGCTAACCCTGAACAGCTGGCTAAAAGATGATGGTGCTGTCTGCAGAGGGCTCGCCGTAAACATAGGCGATCCAGGCCTTCTGCAGGGGGTCGGGGCGGAAGTCGACCATGGGGGTGAGCGGCAGCCAGCGGCGCCGGTCCTGAAGACTAACGACAGGGTACCGCCAGAGGAAGAGGTGACGATAAGCCTGTGGGAGGGCTTCTGTGGTCTTCAGCAGCCGCGAGTGCTTCGACTGTTGCTAAAGCGAAGGCGACGGCCTCCTCGCGGATGGGGGGGAAGCCAGGCCGGTCGGGGAGCTCGCGGACGAGGATGAGCAGGGGACTCTCAGCCGCTCCGAGCACGGACACGAGACCGGCGACGTCGGGGGCCGCTTCTGACGGCCAGGTGGACGCGGCTTGCCGGTATCCGTCCGGCGGGAGCACAAGCGCGACGGCGCCCGCAGAAAGCCGGCTGAGCGCGAGGCCGAGCCAGGAGGCGTCGTCGGCGGAGGCAACGACGAGCCCCCCAACAGCCAGAGGCGGTCCCGAAGCCGGCCGCGACATCACGTAGCAGCGGAAGACACTGTCGGCCACCTCCATCGCGAAGGGGATCCCGGAGCTGCGGATGGTTCAGATGATGCTGACTTCAGAGACGGAGGCCGCTCGGCGGTCGCACCTGGTTCGACGCGTTACACTTGTGCTCGAGGTCCTCGCATGCTGGCGTGAGGAGCCTTCATTCAGTGCGCCGCTGAGGAGACGAATCACGGTGTACCCAAGGCCACGCCGCTGAAATTGATCTGCTGAAGCAGTAGCTGCGCGGGCCTCGTGTGTCGTTTGTTTGAGGACGGGAGATGAGGCAGTGTCCTAGCAGCACTCTGAGCGTGCCGCTCGCGTGTCCTAGCCGCTCGCAGAAGGGATAATTTTTAAGAAATTCCGTGCGGCGTACGCGGCGCAGTGCGAGAAAGTGGAAATCTAGAGGAGATCGAGCAAGACAGCTAGGGAGAAGTGGTTCCATGCAGAACCGCGCAACGAAGAGCAAGGCGTAAGCAACGCACTGCGAGGAAGCCGAAATCTACAGGAGACAGCTAGCTATAGGGAGAACTGGTTCCATGCAGAACCGCGGAAGGAATTCGAAGACCGGAATGAGAGAGAAGTTGCTTTCCAGGCTTCAGGTCAAGGAAAACTGGTCTTCGCTAGAACCGCGGAAGGAATTCGAAGATCGGAATGTGAGAGAAGTTGGTTTCCAGGCTTCAAGTCAAGGAAAACTGGTCTTCGCCCTCGAAAACCTTTTTTGCATGGACGGCCGCAGCGACAAACACGTGTCGCTGCAAGCGAATTTCCACCCATTTTTTTCCCGCGTTGCAAACTGGACCTCGAAAACGGCCTCATAGAAGAATTTTGGCTGAAGCGAGGGAACGGGAAGCAAGGGGGGGAAGACCTTCGGTCTTCTTTTCCCCCCTTGCAACTACGGCACCGGTACCGGGGTAGTAGGACTCTAGCCTACCGCGGGGCCGGTACCGGTAGGACTCCGTACTACGTATATACGTTAGGGGCCTTGCCAGGCTTGCGCTAGGGCCAAGTACAACTAGTAGTTCAACGGTTGCAGCCAAGGTGCAGGTGGGCTCGAGCTCCCGGGTCCTTGACAGTGTTGACACGGCGTGCGAGTGACGGCGCGGGGTGTGGCGCAGGCGCGTGCGTGATTACACGATCTCGAGCGCTTCTTATTCTTTCTTCAAGGACTAGACCACGTATCTTGGCGAAGATGGTGTTCTCGCCTTTAATGTATTTCAACAACTCCTCGACCGGTCCGTGCGATTTCTCAAGAGCGTGCCGCGCATGCAGCATGTACAGTGCCCGCCGCGCAGGCGCACGCAATTGACAATGCGCATGCAGACTACGCCTGCTTCAAGACGTCCGACTGCAGCGGCAGTGGGAACGGCTACTCGGGGAAAACCTATGACAAGATCAATGCAGCTGCCGAGTGCTGGGCCGGAGGGCTACCTACGTAAAGTGGGGCCCCGACTCGAACTCGAACACGATTTGTAAGAGCGTGACCGACTCGGACTTCAAAGCCGGTGCGAAAATCTGGTTTCGCATGATCATGTCTAGATCTGCCTGCGCATATGCATGCGCACTGACTTCGCAAAGGCTTTAAATGTTATTCTGGGAGCACCTGCTCGGAAAGCACTCTGCAAGCTGATTTCACAAGCGGAAGCTACCTCCTTGACTATGCTAGCACAATGTGCAACCTTTACGGGCAGTACTGCAACTCCTTCAAATTCAATGGCGTGTGCATCCAAAAGAAAACGACGAATTGCAGCTCCAATTGCTCATATAGGACGACGACGACGAAACTCGACGACGATACTCAGGTGCACCCCCTCGAAAAATAAATTAAATTAAACCTGCATGAATTGAGACGTGGCCTGGAAATCTAACCGACGAGCTTGCTATATATGCCATCGGCAGGTCGTGGGTGGTGAGGATCCGGAGGAGGCCGAGATGGATGCTGCGGAGATCGAGGTGGAGGCGGAAGCGGAGGCCGCGGTGCGCCCTCTCCCGCGGCTGACTCCTCAGACTCGATCGCGAGCTCGCCGCGACAATCGCAATCTGAGGCGCCGCGACAGATGCTTGCAATTGCGGACGCTGAGGGCGCCGACTTCGACGCCTGCGCGTGATAAATACGCATACCGTAGTACCGCAAACTCCAGCAGCCGAGGCGTGACAAGACTATAGCTATATATATATAGCTAGCACTCTCTCTGAGATTCTCCTTTACCCGTGCACGTGCCGCAGTGCAGCTTACTTGATTGTATCGTGCTAATGGCTCAGACGGCATGATCATGATCGTGAGACTTCGATTTCGGATGGTTTGTGACCGTTGAACAGATGCACGCGTATGCATGCACAACTTGGCAAGGTCATCGATTTTTTTTGCAAAAGCCCAACCGGGCAATGTTCGTATTAAAATGACAACAACAGCCTCCCCGTCGGCGGCATCGAACTGGGGGGGCACCTTATCTTGCTCTAAGGCTCTGCTACCATGCTACCACAACTTAGCTAGCAACGTGTTGAGCTGGAGCGGGGAGGTCCTAAGGGTGCTGTCGTCCGTGGCCCTGTGGGGGGGGAGGGGGAGGGGGGGAGGGCACTTCCGGCCAGGTTGGGCGTAGGGAAGGGGTGAGGAGAAGAGGGGTGCGGGGGAGAGGGGTCTCGGAGGAAAATTAAGCTAGCTGCCACGGCCCGAGTGCCGCCGCCGGGGGCGGGGGCGGGGCGCTGGAGGGCGGCCGGGGCGGGGCGCGGGAGCCGGGGGCGGGGGTGGGGTGCTGGAGCCGGGGGGCGGGGGGCGGGGCGCTGGAGCCGGAGGGCGGGGGCGGGACGCTGGCGCCGGCGGCAGGGGCCGGCATGGAAGCCGGGTCCGGGCGAGCCTCGTCTGGCTCTGGGGGGGGGGGACCGAGCGTACACGTCTCTGTACCGACCTCGGGGAGGAGGAGTCCGGGTGGGCGCCCTTTGGGCCCAGGCCGGGGGAGAGGGGGCGGGGGCGTGGGCCCGCGGGGCCTGGGCTCTGGGCGGGGGAGGGACCGGCGCGGGGCGCTAGGGAGTAGGACGTGGGCGCACCCTGCCGTTGTTGTATATCGGACGGCGCCGACGGCCCCGTCGCGCGGCGAGCTCGAGGCGGAGGGGAGAGGTCGAGATGCAGGGCGAGATCTGCAGGCGCGCGGGCACGTTCTGTAAGGATGGGGCGGCGCGCGCGGCGCCTGCAGCATGGCGGCGGCGTTCGAGGAGCAGCGGCGGCGGCGCGCGACGGCGGGAGCGTCAGTTTAGAGAGCTGGTGGTTATCGGACATCTGCTATGCGGCGGGTGGCGTGTAAGTGGCCGGGACGGGCCGTGGCGCATGCGCGGCGATGGCGGGAAACCGGGCGAGGTCTAGGCGGCCGACCGGCGCCGTTTGCGCGTTCTAGGGCTGTAGTATTATACCGGGAGCGGCAGCGTGCTGTCTGTACTTCCCGCGCGGGGTGCCGGCGAGGTCCTCGACATTCAAAAAGTGGCTCGATGATGTCGGCGGGGCTCCACGACGCTCCGGGGGCGGGCTGCCGGCTTCGGCGGTCGTGCTGGACGGTGATGTGCTCGTGTCGCCTGGCGGGCTGCGCCCGGCTGGCCTAACTAGCGTTGTCGGTCCACGGGGGTCGGGTGGAGCTGGCGCGCGACTTTCCGAGCAGCTTGACACGCGGCGTTATCAGGCACCCACGGGTGGGAAGCCTGGCCCGCCGCGCTGCCGTAATCGTCGCGCGTAATATACCGACTGTAAGTAACAGTAAGTGGGCTATAGCTGTTGTCAAATTCAAATAAGCACTAGCTATAGTCTGACTGCCTCGGGTCCGGAGGCTCTAGAACTGATCATAAATCGAGCTGCAGCTCGATTCAGAGTCAGCGAAGAAGAGAGAGGGAGGGAGCCGGGCCAGTCAGTCTTCTTCTTCTTCTGCTTCTGCTTCCCACCCACCCACCCGTCCGTCCGTCTCACCTGGACGGCGCCCTTGAGCTGCGCCCGCTCGCCGCAGTCCGAGTTCGAAGTTCGGCGGTCACATGACCGCGCAGGCCTCGCAGCCCTTCTCCGTTTTGCAGACGGGGCAGCCCTTCGAGAACAGCGAAGTGAGCCCAGGCGGCCAGCGAGGGCCCCGCGGCCGGGCGCTGGCAGGGCGGGGCAGCCGGGCGCTGGCGGGGCGGACCTTGCAGCCGGTGGCCTGGTGCCGCTTGCGGGTCGCCTCGATGAAGCGCTCGAGCTGCTTCTCGTCCATGGCCTGCGCGGGGGCGGCGTCGGCGGCGGCGGCGCCGCGAGTCGAGGGCGCGGGGCCGGCGCCACGCACGTCGAAGTCCGGCACCTCTCTGCCCTTGGGCGAGGGCGAGGGCGTGGCCCCCTCTGGCCCGCGGGCGAGGGCGCGGGCGCGGGCGAGGCCGCGGGGAGGCCGCCTGCGAACGAAGAAGTTTCGGCGAACGAAGTTTCGGCTATAAATAGCCGGGGGTACCGGAGGCGCGAGGGAGTCGGGGCGGTGGGGGCGGCGCCGTTGGGAGGTGGGGCGCCCCCGGGGCCCGCCGGAGGGCGGCCTCAAGGCGCTGCGCGTGCTCCCGGTGGTGCCCGGCCCCGCCGCCCCGCCGGGCCCGCCGCCTGCAGCGCCGCCTCGAGCTGCGAGGTGCGCGCCAGCCACTCCTTGATCTCCCGCACCTGGCCCTCCAGCGCCGCGGCGCCGCCGCCTTCCGCCCCGCCCCCGCCCCCGCCCCCGGGCGGAGTGGAGGGCGGCGAGGAGGGACACCAGGTTGGAGACGAAGGACTCGCGCTCGGCGCGGAGGCCGCGCTTGCCGCGCACGCGCTCCGCCAGCGTCTCGATGCGGTCCCGTGTCTCCGCCAGCTCCGCCGACGCCCGCTGCAGGCCCTCCCGCCTCTCCTCCAGGTCCTGCGCCCGCCGCAAGCCAAGCCCACCTCAGAGTAAAGAAGAAGAAGAACGAGGAACTAGCTCGGCTTAATCAAACTAGCCAAATGAAGAACTAGAGCTCAGGATCGATGGGTGGGCGGACGCACGCGGGTGCGGGCGCGGAGGGCGTCCTTGAGCGCGTTGAGCTTCTCGACGGGGAAGCCGAGCTCGGCCTGCTTCTTCTGCTCGGCCGCCCTCAGAGTCAGCGAAGAAGAGAGAGGGAGGGGGAGAGCGAAGAAGAAGAGAGAGGCCTAGGAGGGAGCCGAGCTATCTATCTAACCAGCTTTCTGGATCTATCTAGTCTTCTTCTTCTGCTTCCCACCCACCCGTCCATCCGTCTCACCTGGACGGCGCCCTTGAGCTGCGCCCGCTCGATGGCGCACTCCTCGAGGCCCTCCTTCTGCTTCTCGACGGCCTTGCGGATCTCCTTGAGCACCGAGCGCAGCGTGACGACGTGCCCGGCCAGCATGTCGTACACCTGCGCGGCGGCCGCTGAGCGGGAGCCGGGAGCTGGGCGGGGCTGGGCTGGAGCCTGGGCTAGGCAAAGAGGCAATCTCGTTTATCTATCGATCTATCTAGCTGCCGAGGGGCGGCTGAGGGCGAGCCGAGGGCGGGGGGGGCGGGGCGGGGCGGGGCTAGGCAAAGAGTTCAGGAACGCTATAACCATCTTATATCTTGACTGTCTTGAGAACTATCTTAAGCCTGAGATACTTTCAATGTTCCTCTGACCTGCTTGGCGGCAGCAAGCTCCTGGTACTTCTCCTGCGCCGTCTCCCGGAACCGCGCGTCCTGCAGCTCCGCCACCATCCCCTCGTACTCCGTCCGCCGCGCCTGATTAGAAGAGTGAGCGAGAGGGGTACAGGGAGGAGTAGGGGGGTACGCGGCGCGCTCGCTTGCCTGGAGCTCGTCGTTCTTTGCGAGAATGAGGAGGCGGAGGCCGGTGACCTTGCGCGCCGCTGCTTCCAGCTCGCCCCGCCGCACCTGCCGCCCCGCACGGGGAGAGGTCAGAAGACACCGGGCGCCTCCTTTCTACCCGTGTACCCCGGCGCGCCCCTTCCATCCGTCCTCACCTGGAGGCGGCGGGCGATCTCGGCCGAGGCCTGCTTGTGCACCTCCGCAGGCGACATCTGCCGCCCCGTCGGCTTGGTTGGTTGGTTGGAGGGGGGGGGAGGAGGGGGGTACGCACGCCGGAGAGGTCCGCGCCGAGCGAGGCGACGAGCTCGATGAGGGGCTCCCCGGCGGTAGAGAGATCGAGGAGCCGGCCTGCGCCATCGACGGAGACGGGAGATGAGGAGGGCTCGGCGGCGGCGACGCTGCCGCGCTCGGGGCGGGGCGGGCGGGGCGGGGTCGGCGGGGGCTACCGGGGCCTTGGAGACCTGCTCGAAGGTCTTCTGCAGGTCTTCCTTCAGCGCCAGCAGCTTCTCGTGCTCCGCCCTGCGCCCCGGCTGCTTGAGGGGACGGGGGAGGGGGGGGGGGGGGGGGGCTGGCTGGCTAGGGGGCCGCTAGGACGCTAGGCTAGAACGAGTGGGAGGGAAGCTAGGAGGGACGGTAGTGGGAGGGAAGCTAGCGCTGCGTCGTAGGCGCGTTAGCGAGAATGGCCCCTGAATCGGTTGCAGAGGAGGTCAAGCGTAGTTTACGATGGCCAGCGATACATATACGCGCAAGGCGGTACGCGCTTGGCCGTGCTTCGAATTCGCTTAAGCTTTCACTGCCGATTAGCGTCGACGTACTAAGTTCGTTCATGCTCAATGACAGGATACCATCCCGCGGACGGATCCCTCAAAAATTCTGTTCTACGTTTTGGTGCGCGAGCATTCGCAATCGCCGCAGGCTTAGGTCACGAACGTTGAATGGCTTTACCCCCAGATCTTCAAACCCTTGCCGGGACCGCGGTGTGGACCAGCGCATCTGACCGCAAGAGAAACGCGCAATGCGCAGTGCGTAATCTAATGCATCTGCTTTGTTACGAAGCCACCGCGGATGATGACGACTCGCGCGTTGTTGTAGGGCTACCATGACGGCAAGATAGCTTTCACGGGCGGTCACGGCGGATCATTCAGGAACGGTGAGGCATAGCTTGAGCGCTTATATATTAAGCTTGCAATTGCATCCGCTGGACGCCAACGACTTCCGTTCGTTCCAGACCTGGCCCTGTTTGACACTACCGGCAACACGTGGTCGACGAAGTTTGCAGAGGCGGCCGACTCCGGTGCCATCGGAGAAGGGCGCATCTGCGCGATCCTCGGCGTTTGGCGGCGGGACGCCAGCGTGTCCCTGACCGGAATGAGGTAGGTTCTAGATGCGAAGACCGACTCGCGTTTTCGCCGAATGGACCCAATTGAGAGACGGCTCAGATACGCCAACCTTTCGGGTTCCCCGACCGCTTGGACGAACCCCTACTCCGGCTCGCCGACTGTCCCGCCGTCCCGAATGTTTCCCTGGTTTGTTGTAAGATCCGAGCGACCATGCGGCTGTCGCCAATTTAATTTGATCATGGAGCTTAAGACTGGATCTAGAGAGATTATATTAAAACGTTTCGAGCGCAGGCACTGGGTGATGACGGTGAACTCGTACCCGATGTGGGTGCGGCCGGCCGCTTGTTTGTATCTTAACTAGCTTTCGGCCCCCGTTCTGAATTGATCTCCGTTCACCTCATGATCAGGTCGTCGTCGGAGGGTTCGAAAAACAGTCGGGGCCGAAGTTCTACACTCGAACCGACGCTTGGGTATATCCGCATTCAAATTTGAGCGTCTTCATTAATCGGTATCGTACACACTGACAAATGCGGCAGGTTTTCAGGCGCCGGCCCCGTGCGTTTATCTTTTCGTAACTGCTCCGGACATCGAAATTAAAGTACGTCGCGATTTAGAGCTTTAAAGCTCACTGTCCTTCAGATTGTATGAACGTCTGTGGTTCAAGCGGGTGGCAGAAGCTGAACGTCAGCGGCGCGTTCCCGATGACAGCAGGTTCGAATTCGTCTAGGACGGCTCGCGATCGCCAGTCATTACCACCTGTACGCGAGCTCATTCGTCTCCTTCCCGCTTTGCAGAGGGCGCAGGGGGGTATTTCCCTTCCCTCAAACGCGCCTATCTGTTTGGAGGACGGACTCGGACTGCCGGGGGCAATTATTATGCCTACGAACTCGTCAACGATCTCTACCAGATTGACGTCTCAGGTGCAATGCGTGATTCTAGATCTATAGTGTAGCGACGTGCGCGAAAGCGGTCTAACCTCGCGGCAGTCTCCTCCGACTGTCCCTGCTCCCGGCGCCGGCTCACGGAACAAGACGACTCTATGCATACGGAATCCTCCGCCAAGGCCGGCCGCGCGCTGCTGCAGGACGGCGGTTTGTTGAGCGCGTTAAAGAATTTATCGTCCTTGATGCTGGGCGCAGAGCCGGACCCGAGCTTCGTGACGACGGAGAACCCCGTCGACATGCGGCTTGCGGCGGCCGCGAACGCGACCAGCGGGCCAGAGGACCCGACCGCGCTCCTCAGCGCCGACGCGGAGCGCTACGACACCAGGTGGACCATGGACCGGCAGGCGACGCTCGCCGCGCTCGAGCCGCAGGCCCGCAAGTCCCTCGAAGCCCTGTCCGGTACTTTTAGCTTTGAATTCTTTGCAAATTCGAGCGCTGTACATGTCCGAGCGATCTCTCACGCAAAACGTTCATCAGCGATGCGCGAGGCGCAAATCATGGCGTTTGCCCAGCTGCGTCCTGCGGAGTCGGCACAGGGCGCGCGCTCGTACAACGGCGAAAACGGGACCACCGCAATCGTCATCGACCGAAGTGCGCGGGGGCGGTTTAAAAAAACTTTGGAGGCTTTGAGAACCGCCGGTCGCTGACAAGGATCGGACCTCAGGTGTCGGGAGCTGCCCGCCTGACCGCAAATTCGCGGGCGCGCTGGGAAGGACCAAGCTGCCCACGCTAGCGACCTGCCTAGCTGGAGCTGCCCCCAACCAGCCGAGCGCGACCGCCGATTTCGACGTTGCGGTCTGCTCCATTGTCGTCCCCGTGGCAAACGCAGTGCAGGTGCCTCATCCTCAAGTTTACTCCCCGTTCGCGCTGCCGGACTGCTGATTCTCGTACAAACAGGTGTCGCTTCCAATTACGAAGTCGGGGCTCTACCGGTTCCGGGCGCACGACGAGACCGCCAACTCCCCGACGTCACTCGCCATCGATCTCCGCAGCGATGGGTCGTGCGCCCCAATCGCCTGCAGCAGGCCGTCCCCGGGTGCGGTTTGTCGTTCGGGATGCGTTTTTCGACGCAATTTAGCAAGCCTTTCCCTCAGGCGACGCGACCGAGCTCTGGGCGCTGCTGTACGAGAACAGCACGGTGAACGTCAACGTCGCGGCCGTGGCCAGCGGCGCCGCCGGCGCCAACGCGAGCTGCCCGCCGTCGGACGCCGCCGTGCTCGACGTTTCGTTCGAGGTGCCCGACGACCTTTTCCTTTTGACTTTTCAAATTATCAACAGTTGAATAATAACAACCTAATATAAAGCCATGCATATCTTGACTTCACTTGGCTTTACAATAGCGCCCTACGACGAGCGCGTCTTCGTCGACGCGTCGCTCGCGGAGGAGGGCTGGGCCCCGACGAGGCCCTGCGCGACCCCGACACCCTCGACCTGTACTTCGTCGACGTCAACGCCGCGCTCCGCTACGCCTACGGCAGGACCGGCGCTGCGGACGCGGGCCACCCGCTCCAGGTGCGAGCGAACGTAGCGACGCTCGAATTCGATTTCGCGCGCTGACGATCGCGACGCCGCCTCGTCGCGAGCAGATTGGCATCTTCTTGAAGCCGGGCATGTACTATCAGAGCGTCAACGCCTCGTGGGACCTTCCCGCTGTGTCCTTTGCCGCCGGTGCACGCATCTGGGTGCGCTCAGGATTGCCGCGCGCGGTCGCAGGAAAAGTATCCCTGGCGTCTAATTATATAATGCTTCCATCAGATACGATCCCTCAGCGGGCTTCGCCAGGGGACCAATTCCGCGTACGCGTGATCTCTCACGTCATGCTGCATGTTTGAAGTGGTTCTGATTTTCGCCATTTCGTTTGCAGGGAGGACACTATTCTGACGTGCGGCGGCATGGGCCACGCGATCTCCCTCTCGCACGCCTCGCCCCTCGTCTCGTTCCTCGGCGTTAGCATCGCCAAGTGCGGCGCGGTGGAGAGCTCCACCCGAGTGGACGCGAGCCGCTCCGGCGCCGCGGTCTCCGTTGTCGGGCTCAAGGACATCGTGTTCAGGGTACTCGGCCTCTGCCATCTCCGAGCGCGAGCGCGGGCGGCTGATCCCGTTCGCAGAACATCATCTTTGCACGCAACGGCAACCAGAACGCAAGCGCAGATGGCCGTGGTGGCGCTGTGGCGCTCTTCGCTGGAGCGTCGGCGGCCTTCGAGAACTGCATTTTCGTGCAGGTGCCGGCACCCGCGGCTAATAACAAACTATGATCTCCGCTCGTTTGCGCTGACAACGACGCAGAACGACGCGCGCCGAGGCGGCGGCGCCGTTGCCGTCCTCGACGGCAGCGAGGCACGGTTCGAGGGCTGCGTCTTCTCGAGCAACTCGGCCCCGATCGCGGCGCCGTTCTGGTGTCCGGCGCCCGCGCGGCGTCCTTCCTGCGGACGGGTTTCCAGGTGCGCAACGCGATCTTGCGGAGGGAGCTGGCCTGGGGCGATTCCGCGCGCGCGTGCCTCCGCAGAGGAACGCGGCGGTCCCTCCGCCGGAGATGGAGGACGACACCATTTCCGCCTCGATCGCGATGACGAGCCCCGCGGCGGTCGAGAAGTGGCTCGGCGGGGCCGTGGCAGTGCAATCCGCGACGGAGGCAGTGCGGTTCGACGTCGCAATCTTTGAGGGCAACGCCGCGCACTTCGGCGCGGCCATCTCGGCCGCGAGCCGCGTCGTCGTCACGCGCTCTCAAGTGTCGGGCTCGAACGGAGGGGCCGTGTGGGTCCGGTCGACCGAGGCGCGCCTCGAGCTCACGGCATTCTCCGGGAACGAGAACGTCATGCCGCTGGCCGCCGGAGCCGTTGCCTGCAGCGGCGCGGGAGCTTCCCTCTCCGTCTTCGCTTCGACCTTCGACGACAACTGGGGGTGTACGGCGGCGCGGCTCGGGTCTTCGACGGGTGCCGCGCAAACACTTCGCTCTCCGCGTTCTCGCGTGCGCCCCGGCCCGCCGCTTCTGCTCGCCACAGCCCCTCCATTCCGAATCCCTTTTAATATCCGACCAGGCAACGTGGCGCTGGCGGGTCCGGGGGCGCCGTGATGGTGGGTCAGGCGGCGGACCCAGGCTCTGCAGTGGCGTCGACCTGGGCATCCTTCGACCAGGTCGAGTTCCGCGAGAACGTCGCCGGGTTCCAGACGAAGGGCAGGCGGCGGAATTCGAGGCCGACCCGACGCTCGGCTCCGGTGGCGCGCTAGCCCTCCTCGCCCCGCTCGACGGGGCCGTGCCCATCTCCGGCTGCCTCTTCGCAAAGAACCGCGCGGCGCTGGGCGGCGGCCTCTTCGCCAATGCGTCCGTGCGCATCGACGGCGACACGATCTTCTTCTCGAACGAGGCGGGCTTCCCGTGGTTCGACGCGCACGCCCAGCGCGAGGTCCAGATCGGCGGCGGCGCGCTCCTCGCATTCGCGGCCGCGCCGAACCACGTCGGGGGCGCGCTTTTCGCGCTGAACAAGGCACACGGCGCCTTCGGCGGAGGCCTCGCGATGCTCGGGGGGTCGCTGGAGATCCGCGGTCCGCGCTTCCTGTCGAACGCAGTGCTCGGGCCCGACAGCCAGGGCGGCGGTGCGCGCGCGCGCCCTCCGCGCCACCCTGCGCTGCCAATTTCGCACTGAGTGTCGGATGAGAGGATTCCCACCCGGTGCAGCGTCCGTGCGGTCACGCACGGGCTGGGGCTGTAGCTGGGAGCACAAGTGGTCTATTCACAAGTGTACCCGTCCAGGGATCGCGTACCCCCAAACGGAGTCGCGCCCGGCGCTAAGTCAGAATACAGAGAGTGCTAGAGCTAGCTGCTCGATAGCACTAGACTAGGGCTAGCGGCTACGCATAGACTGCCGGCTAGCCTAATCCGAGGGAATCGCGGCACGCGACAACTCCTCACTCTGCATACGGTGCGTCCTCGCACCGGACCGCGCCAAGCCGAACGTCGAGTCTGCATGCTCGACGGGGCGTCCACCCCACCGCCGGGTGTGCACCAACCACGGCAGCGACAGGGCGGCGGCGAGTGAACTCCTCTCGAAGTAGAATGTCCGTCGTCAGCAACCAGATATGCCAGGTAGCATAGCTCGCGACCGAAATAGGAGCCGATACCAGCATAGTGCATGTACCTAGGCAACCCCAGGCCAAGCTCGAAAGATGGAAAAGCATAGAACTCGAAACCCCCCAAAAGCTGGCCCAAACTCGCTCCAACGGCGAGAGCCGAAGGAGAGTGGCACGGATGGGAAGTTTCACCGCCTCGGGAAGAAACCAGCGAGGAGGTATCCGGGCCGCCCATCAGGCCCAACGAAAGGATAGGGCACGACTGAGTGCACCCCCAGCCAGCAACCTCGAGCCCCTCACGGACCCGCAGGCACCCGGGAGGCCTACACCCAGCCACTCTCCACGAGCGACGGGCCCAGATCCCAGAAAATGGAACGAAAGGCCCAGATGGCGCCCCGTGATTGGCCACCAGCCAACCCACGTCCCACCTCGGAAGCCAGGGCTGAGGCAAAGCGGGCAAAGAAATCTGCCCACGGCGCAAGCACAGCGATCGCAAAGGGAACAGCAATGGGACGAGCTTCTCACAGGTCGTCGACCAAAATCGCGTCATCCATCTCAACCTCGTCGCCCTCGGCAGCCCGCTCGGGCCCTCGGCGTCGACGTCAGGGGCGAGAGGTGGATTTTGTTCTTGAGCGGGCGAGTCCGCGAGTGCGGGTCGATCGCCGGCTCGTCGGCGTTCACAGCAGTCTTCCGAGGCCGACCAACGCGGGGACGGGCTTGAGACTCGGAGAGACGCGTGCGGAACGGAAGCATGCAGTCGATGTGGGCAACAGTCTCACGCAGAGGACGGGTACGGGCATCGTCCTTGGCGGAGTAGGGCTTAGCCGACCCTTGACCGTGTAGGTGTAACCGCCAGGGTTAACACCAGTCACAGTGTAGGGCCCGACCACGAATTGTACAGCCCTTTGTTGTGTTCGCCCATCCAGCACAATACCTTGTCGCCAACCTCAAAGCGGCGACGATGAGGCGGGTTGCCGGTGCGAGCAACCATGCGGTTCCGATAGAACCGACGGTACTCGCGCGAGGCAGCGTCGGCGCTCGCGGCAGCTCGCGTCATCGCGAGAAGGTAATCAGCCGGGTGCGTGTGGTCGGGTTCACGAAGCGGACGCCGGCTCCGAAGCGCACTTCGCAGGCAGGTGCACTTCAGAACCGCGGTGCAAGACCATCGGGGAGAACCGGTGGCGGAGTGCACGGTGGTCCGCAACGCGAGAACGATATCGGCGTTGTAAAGAGGCCAGTCAGAGAGCGGCCGCTTGTGCTCACGGCACATGGCGTAAGCGAGAGTCTTGTAGACTCCGCCCAGGCGCTCGGCGCCGCCGTTCGAGGCGTGGTGGTAGGCGGCCGCGTGCACGAACCGGGTACCCTTCTCCTTGAAGAACGCGTTCCACGCGCCCCAACGAGTTGGACCCGCGGTCCGTCAGGATGCGCGCGGGCACGCCCTCGTGCGTATAGAAGTCGATCGCGGTGGCGAGCAAGGCCTCGCCGGAGATACGGAGAGCGGGTAGATATAGCAGAACTTGGTGTATGCGTCGACGTACGCGATGATGTATCGCGAACCGTCTTCGTGCATATCCAAGTGGAAGATATCCACCTGCCACAGGTCTCCCTTGCCCGAAGGCTGTATCACCTGAATGGCGGTACGGCGGGGCTTCGCGGCCTTCGCGAACTGACAGTGCGGGCACGACCGCACAAAGCGAGCGATGGAGGCGTACATGCCAGGCCACCAGAACCGCAGGGCGATCCGACGGGCTATCACGGGCGCGCCTCGATGGGCCCAGCCCTCGTGATAGCGTAGAGCACCCTGTCGATCCAAGCGTCCGGCAAGACGGGTAGGAACCGGCCGGCAGGGACCAAGGGTTGCGCTCGATGACGCCGTCGTCGGCCAGGCTGAACTCGCCGGCCAGGCGTGCAAAGCGCTCCTTGGCCCGCAGGCAGTGAGCGCAGCTGGGCGAGCAGGGATCTGCGTCGCGCCTCGAGCCGCGGTACAGACAGTTGGATTCTCGCCCTCTGCGTGGAAGGCGAGAAGCTTCTTGCAGAAGGAATCCTCCTTCTGAGCGGCGAGCAGACGCTTGCGCTTCTCGGGCGGGAACATACGGCGCAGCGCGTCGGGGAGCGCCCCATCGACGGCTGGCGAGGGTCCGCAGGCCCACGCGTCGAGGACGGTATCCACGAAGACCGGCTTGCACGGCGGGCGAACGTCCCGGCCTCTAGGGTCGAGTTCTACCCACCGCTGCGGGCAGCGGCCTCGGCGGCGACCGTCTCAGGCTCGAGCGGGGCGGCGTCGTCGGAAGCCTGCCCGCGGGCAGAGGGCGACCTCGAGCCCGCGGCGCTGGCTTGGGTCCGGGGGACCGGCCGAACGCGGATCTGGTGGCGAGCAGTCTCCGGGGAGAGCGAGCGTCGGCGCGGAGGCCCGGGAGGCGGCTCGCCCTCAGGGTCCTCCGGCTCCCACTCAATATGAATCGGCACCGGCCGATCCGAGGGTCGACCGGGGAGCGCCAGTGGCGCGTGTTGTACTCATCTCGAGGCTGCCGCCTCAAGGCGGGGCCGCGAGGGAAGAGCGCGTCGGGATGCAGGGGCCGCGGCTCGGCAAATCCCTTGGCGCCCCACCGACGGGGCCCGGTTTCCGAGCGCTTCGGGACTCGCTCCGCAAGAGCGAGGGGAAGCCGTCAGCGTCGCAGGCGTCGGAGGGACAGGCCCTTCCGGCAGCGACTCGTCATCGATCTCGCCCGAGGCCTCGGCCTCTGCGTGAGCGTCCTCTAGCAGCGCGGCCGGGCGCCCAGGTCGCCCTCAGGGGCGTCGGGCATCTCCGCGTCCGAGGGAGCCTCGCGCTCCTCGACAGCGGGCGCCGGGCCCGGCTCTCGTCGTTTCGGGGCGGCGAGACCGACTCTGGCGCGGGAGGCGCGAAGCGCTCTGGGGCGGCCCGCGCTCGCTTGCGCGTGGCGGCGTCAGTAGCCGAGGCGGAGGCCTTGGCCTCAGCGAACCCAGCCGACGCAGCAAGCTTGGCGAGCTCGCGGGCAGGCGTCGCGGCGCGCGCTCTGGCGGCGGGGGCTCGGCGTCGGAATCGGTTTCCGCAGCACCGCCAGCCTCACCCTCAGGCTCGGGCGCGGGCGCTTCAGGGCGCCGGCGTCGGGCTCGGCCTCAGGAGCACTGGCTGGCACAGGGGCCGCGACTCCTCCTCTGCATAAGAGGAGCGGCCCGGCGGGGAAGAGGGGGCGCTCGCAGGCGCCGCCCGGGGCGCTCGGCGTCTAGCGGCTCGGCCACCCTCGGCTGGGCTTCCGCGCGGAAGCCGGCGGAGTTGGCGAGCTGGCGCAGGGCCCGCTCGGTCGGGCCCAGCTGCATCCTAAAGATGCCCAGCGGGACGTCGGGATCCTCAGGCTCAGCCCTACAGCATGTTGCGGGATGCCGAAGCCTTCGGCGCCCTTGTAGGCCGCGGGCTTGGACGAGGAACCGTCTGCACCGCCTGGCTGCCAGACGGGGTGGTCCTTAGGGAGACGCGAGCACGCGTCGGGACCCCCGTTCTGCTTGCCAGGGCGGTAGACGATCTCAAAGTCGTAGGCCTGCAAGAGCAGGGACCAGCGACCGAGGCGGCCCGTCGTCGGTCCAGCGTCTTCAGCCACTGGAGGGCGTGGTGGTCGGTCCGCACCAGGAACTGGGGCCGCCCAGCAGATAGTGGCGCCAATACTTAATGGCCCAGACTACTGCGAGGCACTCCAGCTCCGTAGCGGAGTAGTTCATCTCGGCCGGCAGCAGCGTGCGGCTGATGAACGCGAGCGGCCGCTCGACGCCTTTGTCGTCGGCCTGGCTCAGAATTGCGCCGATAGCGTAGGTGCTGGCGTCCGTCTGGAGAATGAAGGGCTTCGAGAAGTCCGGGAACCGCAATATAATATCGCGGCCCAGGAGTTCTTTCAGCTCCTTAAAGGCGCGGTCGGCGGGCCGTCCTCTGGCCAACTCCAGACGGCGTCCTTCAATAGAAGGCGCTGCATGGCGTGCACCACTTTGGAGAAGTTCTCGACAAAGCGGCGGTAGTAGCCGGCGAGGCGAGAACGAGCGGAGCTCGTCCGCGTTCTTCGGCGTCTGCCAGTCCGTGATCACCTTGGTCTTCGCAGGGTCCTGGCGGATCCCTTCGGCGGAGATGCGGTGGCCGAGAAGGTCGATTTCAGGCACGCAGAAGCGGCACTTCGACGGCTTCAGGCGCAGGTTCGCCTTAGAGATCGTCTCGAAGAGCGCCTTCAAGTCTAGAAGGTGCTGATCGATGGACGGTGAGAAGACCGTGATATCGTCGATGTACGCGACGACGCAGGTGGTCAGCAAGGGCCCAGGATCGCAGTGATCGCGCGGGAGAATGCCGCGGGCCCGTTCGTGACCCCAAACGGCGTAACCTTCCACTGAAAGTGACCCCAGGGACCACAAATGCAGTGTAGGCTCGGAGCCGGGGTGCAGAGGCAGCTGCCAGAAGCCGGCAGTCGCGTCAGCAGTCGAGAAGACCATCGAGCCGCGGAGGCGCTCGAGCTGGTCGTCTATGCGGGTAGGGAAACACGTCCCGCTCGGTGATCTGATTCAGCCTCCGATAGTCGACACAGAAACGCCAAGTGCCGTCCTTTTTGGGGCCAGCACTACCGGCGAGCCATATGCCGCTTGGGAGGGCTCGATCAGCCCAAGCTCAAGGAGTTTCTGAATTTCCTTGCGGGCGTGTTCCTCGGCGTGCGGGTTCATACGCCGCGGAGGCGTGAACACCGGAAGGCGAGTCGTGAGTTTGATCACGTGCTCGTAATAGAGCAGGTTGCTGGTGCCCTCTTTGGCCTCGACCTTGTCTGCGAAGACATCCTTGTAGCGCCGCAGGAGCGCGTGAAGTTCGGCTTTCTGCGCCGTCGTGATTGACGGGTGAGAGCCGAGCTCAGGAATCTTCTTCAGCAGCTCTTGCCACTCCTCCTCTGCATTAGGCACCGGCCGCGGTGCCTCAGCGGGCTTCGCGTCGGGTGCTGCAGTCGTAGGGGGTGGGCATCGGGCCGGGCCGAAAGCGAGGCTGTGACCACACTCTGGGGTGGGCCTCGGCGTCGGCGACCGGTGCGGCCTTGCGGACCGTAACGTCGCCGCGCATGGCGCGGACTGCATCGAGCAAGTCGCGCTCCGCTTTTTCGGAGAGACCGGGGAAGGTCGAGCGCAGGGTGGCGTCTCTGGGGACGGACACTGCCTCGACTGCGGCGACGAACTCGTCGACCGAGGGCCTGTGATCGGGCCGGCGTTGGGGACGCGCTTCGTGACGACGTGCTCATAGCATCGTCGTCGAGGCTAATGATGCTCATAGCATCAAGGTCCTGCAACGGCCGGTCGGCTGTGTCGAAGGCAGCTCGCCAAACGTGACGACTATATCGTCGACGTCGTAGGGCGGTGCGCGGGGTGGTCGGCGGGCTCAGCAGGCGCTGCGCTAGACAGAGCGCGCTGCTTTCCGCCTCATCTACGACAGAACGTAGGGTGGAGATTATTTTCTCAACGTCTTTGGCGGGCTCATATGCCGCGCCAAGCATGCGTGCTTTTCTATTAAAGTGGCGGAGTCCAGTGCGGCGTTTGGCAGGCACGATTCGCAGCCGGCGAATCAAGAGGTCTGTCAATGCACTCGCACTACAAGGCATTTGCTCAGGTTCGTACTCAAAATCACCAGCGGTAGGGCGACCGCCGAAGCGACCGCTACTACCGATCCTAGCGGCAGGGTTACCGGCTGCCGGCCAGGATTGCACAACCGCACGTGAAACATTTTGTCTCCCGGGTGATTATGCAGCTGGTAAGGGCAGAGTACGCCAAGGCTTGCGGGACTCCGGCGACGGCTCGACGTAGAGGTGCGGCAACTCACGCGTTGCCGGCCCTGCCCATTGAGCGTGCATGGGACGAGGGCCTCTCCGACGGGGAGCTTTACTGGTCCCAGGACTCGGACCAGGATCCCAAGCTGGTCCGGAGCCGAAAAGGGACGACGACTTCGCGGTGCAGGTGGTCACGGGCCCGGAGCACCACCCGGACAGCGTCGTGTCGATCTGGCCGTGGACGGCCTGGATCGCGTCCAGGCCGAGCAGAATGTCCGGCTCAACGCCCATGGCGCCGCGCGGGACGACGAAGACGCGGCGCAGAAGCGGAGCGAGCCCAGAACGAAGACTACGTCGGCGCGGCGACAACGAATTTTGTCCGGTCCATGAAACCGCGGACTATCGTGTGGCCCTCGACGTAATTGACTTCGTCGGGCGGCAGGCGGTCGAGGACTTCCTGGGGAACTACAGTTCCCTGGCGCCCGTGTCGACAACAATGCGAGCGGGCCGTTCAGCGCCGGAGCGGCCGTTCGGCAGGCGCATAGCAATGCTGCCGTGAATGTGCAGTGTCTTTGGCCGGAAGAATTCCAGGGCCGGTCGCGCGGGAAGCTAGGTCGGGCGCGGCGGACGTGGAATTCTGGTTCCGGCGGCGCGGGTGGACCCGACAGGTCCGTTGCGCTTGCGGTTGGGGATGGGGCCGGGACTGGCGAGCGCGGCTCGCTCGGCGACTCGGCGCTGCTCTGCCTGGTCGGCCAACGGCGAGGGCTTGGTCCGCTTGCGCGGGCCCGGCCGTGGCGGTTGGCGTAGAGCAACTCGTCGCTGGGCGGGTCATAGCCGGCGCGCGTTCCCAGCGGCGTCTCCTCTGCCGGCGGGCACGGCGAGGGACGGCGGTTTTTGGAGCCAGGCGTGGCCCGCGGGCATGAGAGCTTCCTCGTCGGAGGTCAGGCCCTCGGGTAAATGATCGCGGCGGCCTCGAGCGCGTTCTGCGGGGCGAACGCCGCTGTCGCGCTGACCCGAGAACCACGCGCGAGTCGGCCGTGGCGGGGCCTTGTAGCCCGTTTGCGCATCGAGATGCCGTAGCGGTCCATGATCGCCTGATGCACTGCGCGTAAGGCGGGCTCCAGGTCTTTGGATCGACCTGCAGCATTTGCGCGGGGTTCGACAGCCAGTTGAAGACCAGCACGGTCGAGCGCGGCCCGAGCTTGTCAGCAGGCGGCGGGCCCAGGCCGGCGCAGGCTCGCGGCTCTTTGGTGGGCCGGGCGGCGGCGCGGCTGGCGCCGGCGGCGCGACTGTTTGAGCGGGCGGCTCGTGACGACCGTCTGGACGCGGCGGATCGAGATGTACTTCTCGTCCGCCGGCACCGCACAGCGGCCCGGACCGACGCCGGCGTATGCAAGTGGGCGGAAGTCACAGGGCGCGCGGCCTCGTGCCCGCGGGGTGACGACGCTTCTGCGACGGTGTATACCGCGAAGAAGGCTTTGGGTTGGCTTTTGCCGCGGCCTGCATTGCCACGCGAGCCTCGTGCTGGCGCTCGCGCTCAAGCAAGGCTCGCCAGTCTTTGGTGCGATCGAGCGTGGCCCGCAGAGCCTCGAGATCGGCACGGGGCCCGTCTGGGAGGAGCGAGATCATCATGCCCGTCTCCCCAGCGGAGAGGCTGATCTGCATATCGATGCCGGCCCGGAGGCGCGGCAGACGTCTTCCAGGGCCGCCGAGCGCCTGCTTTGCCTGGGCGAAGGCTTCGTCTGAGACCTTCTGAGCGCCGCCGGGCTTGGCGCGCGTCTCGGCGTGGCTAGCGGCGGTGCGGATCTGGCGCTCGACTGTTTGAAGCCAAAGCCCAATTCCGTGACCCTTGGCCCCGGATCTTCACGTCGCGGCAGCTCGAGCACTCGCGCACAAACTGCAGGAGGCCCCTGCTGGGACGTCAGCCTGGGGTTGAAAGTCGTGGCGGCGGAGGCGCGCGGCGCGCCACTGAGGCGCGCGGCTGCTCCGGCGTCGACTGGTCTGCGCGCGGCGGCTCGCCTGGCTCGCACGCGATGACCGCTCCTGGCCTGAGAGATGAGGCGCGACCCTCCGCAGGCTTGGACGGCGCCGCCGACTGCGGACCGGCCTCGCTCTGCCCTCAGGCCCCTCTAGAAAGGGCTGCTGGCGCTCGTTGCGTCCGCCCGTCGGCGGCTGCCCACCCGATGGTGGCGCGGCGGCGCGGGCCGAGGACGACGCGGACTGAGCGTCCATCTGGTTCTGGAGCTTGATCAGGACCAGCGCGGTGGCCTGCTCAGCTCGCGCGGACGCCGAGAGCGAGTCTGGCATCTCAGCGTACTGCGCCTTCCAGACCATGTCGAAGAGCTCGCGCAATGTGGGCGGCAGCCTCGCAGGCGGGCGTCGTTCTCGTGCCGCTTGTACGCAGCGTCTACGGCGCCGCGCGGCGGGTCCGCGGGCGGCGAGAGGACTGGCTGCTGCGAGGGCTGCGGCGTCTCGCGGCGAGGCGCGGTCGCGCGAGCCCTTCTTCGAGCTTTTGCGCCGCTTATCGTCATGGCGGGCTCCGGCTCGGCTCCGATCGCGCGAGCGCGAGCGGGAGCTAGAGCGGGACGGTGTTCGCTCCGGCGCGTTCCCGCGAGCCTCGGCGAGGCTCCGCCTGTCGCGAGTGTCGCGAGCCGTGGACCGTCGGCTCGGCGGCTGCGGTCGCGGCGCGGCGGCGAGCGATCACGGCGTCCGGGGAGCGGCGGCGGGAGCCTCGCGGTCCGGCGGTCCGGCGAAGGCGTCGGGAGCCTCGCGATCGCGGCGTTCAACGAACGCGGGACGGCGGCGGCGCCCGGATGCGGTGGGGCTCCGGGGCGCTCGCGGCGCGTGGAGGGCCCGCGTCTCGCGCCTGTCTGGGGTGCGAGAGCGGCGACTGACGGGGCTCGGCGCGGCTCGGTGTGCGCGAGCGGCGCTGAGACGAGGCCCGCTCAGGGGTCCGCGGGCCTGCGACGCGCGACTGGCCGTGTCGTCCCTGCGCTCGAGCTTGCCTCAGCCTGGCGGCTCGAGCTGGCGGCGCATCAAGGTCGGGAGGAGTCTCAGCCGGCGGGCTTGGTCTGGCGAGCGCTCTCGCGATCCGCTCGACCTTCACCTTCCGTCCGAGACGGTTACGCGCATGTTTGGGTCATACCCCTGCTGCCGCGCGAGGAACGCATCCAGCCCGAACGGGTCGTTCGGGTCGACAGCGGGTTGTGCGGGTTGCGCCTGGCCACCGCGCGGTCGCCGCCACGGTCACGGTGGCCTCGGCCGTCGCGACCGCGGTGCCGGCGCCCCGCTGGTGACCCTGCCCGCGGCCGCCTCGGCCAACGGCCTGGCCCGCGTTGCGCCGGGGCCGCGCCTGCTGCGGCGCCGTCGGCGGCGCGGCGGTCTGCGCAGCGGCTGCGCCGGCGCGGGCGCCGACGGGTGGCGATGCGCCGCCTCGGCGGGGTCGTCCGCGAGCCCGCCGACGATGGTTGAGGGCGGCTGGAACCGCACGCCCGCCACGTCGCGCGGACCGCTCCTTCGTAGATCGGCTGGTACGGCGTGCGAACCAGAAGGCTTTCGGCCTCCTTATCGACAGCCGCCGTCGCAGTCAGGCTGCGCCGGGCCGAGGGCGCGGCGCCTTGTTCTGGACCGCGTCCCACATCAGCGCCGGGCGCAGAGCCTCAACGTCCCAGTCGGGAGCACGGGTCGTCCGTCTCCCAGTCGATCGGGCGCGCGAGGCGGATCGCGACATTCAGATCGGCGTAGAGCGAACGGAGCATCGTCTCGAACTGAGGCCGCAGGGGTATAGCCTCATCGGTAAAGATGAGCCCCAGCGGAAGTTCCCGGGACAGTTCTCCAGCTCCTCGGCGGCGCGGCGGCCTCAAGGTGGCGCTGTATCCCACTCTTGCCCCCGGCGCCAAGGTCATCGCGGCGGGCCACGCGTCCTCGGCGCCGGCCATCGGGGCGAGCGAGCTCAAGACGCTGGTACCGAGACCGTGCGGCATGTTTGTGAGGTACGCGCGATGCCGTCCGCCAGCGCGCGGGCATCCGAGTCGGCGCACTCATCCCTCGTCATAGTGCGCAAGAGGGCCCTGAAGACCTCGGCCACGTTCTGGGCATGGCGGCGTTCAGGGCGCACAGTTGTCCACCCGCTGCGCGAGCAGCGGGATGCGGGATACTGGAAGCCCTGCAGCATCGCGAGCAGGATCCGCCCACAGATCGCCGCACGACCCTCGTGGTCCGGCACGACCGCATTGTTCGGGCCAAACTTCCACGCAAGCGTGGGATGACCGTCCGGTACGTCGGCCTCGCGTCCGCGTCGAAGACCTTCTTGCCCTGAGGCAAGACGTCGGACCCGCGGTCCGGCTTGGCCGTCGGCTTAGTCAGGAAGGCCTCGTGAATGAACACCATCAGACGTCCGGCACCACGCAGCGGAACGAGTTCAACACCTTGTGAAGTCATCCATGTGATCGGCGACCGCCCGAGCGATCTCGGGGACGTAGTCAGCCGGCGTTCCGACTCGACGTCCATGGCCGCAGCCGACAGAAAGTCATCAGCCCAGTGCTGGCTGCGGAGGTGCTTGCCCGGCGCGTGACGCTGGAAGAAGCGCGCGTGCCAGGCAGCGTAAAACCGATGGCCGTCGCGAGGATTTCCTCTCCGCCGGGATCGGCGCCCAAGGGCACGTCCCGGAGGTGAGTTCGGAAGCGGCAGCTCGTAACCGAACGCGGTGACGAGCGCGGGTTCGCGTGGCTCTTCTTGGGCTGGCTCGCAAGCTGGGCGACCGTCACTGCGAGCCACAGCTTCTTGTTCTCGCGCTGGTGCGGCGCGCCCCCTGCGACGTCCTTGTCGCAGGCAGCGTTCGGCGCGGGCGTGGCCGTGCCTGCCACGAGGCGGGGCGCGTAGATGCGCCGCGTCTGCAGGCGACCCTCAACGTTCTCGACGCGCTTGTCGGCGAGCGGCGCAGCAGGGCCAGCACGGCGACGTCGCGCGCGAAGCGGGTCGCGAACGGCGTCCTGGCGTCCTCCTCGTTCGGGTCGGCGTGTTACCGCCAAGACTGAGGTGTGCAGGGTGGGGCGCTCGGGGTGCGGCATGTACGGCGGCGGGGCGTTCCGCGCGCCGCCGCCTCGTGGAAGAAGGCGGTATACAGCACCCGCGAGACCTGGCCCAGGTCGAACACACGGGTGCGTGGCTGTGCCTCGTGCGTGAATCCCAGGCGCCCGTGTACGTCGGGACGGCAGACTGTGCGGTACGGTCCCGACCGCGAGGTACTGCACGATATCCAAGCTGACGCCGCAGCGCGTGCGGGAATGCAAGCCCCTGCAGGTCGAAGAGCTCGGATCCTCGTCGAACGGCCGCTGAGCGGGCCTACGAGCGAGAACCAGTTCACTATGCCGCGCGGCGCGGGCCGACGCGCTTGAGCATAGTTGAGCACAGCTCGCCCATGTGTGGTCCTGCAGCGTGAGCACGTCGACGTTGTACTGTCAACGTCGCCGCGTGCTGCCAGCGC
Organism: Cyanophora paradoxa; assembly: GCA_004431415.1. Taxonomy (NCBI): domain Eukaryota; class Glaucocystophyceae; order Cyanophorales; family Cyanophoraceae; genus Cyanophora; species Cyanophora paradoxa. Next base: position 202,948 of record QPMI01000658.1, read on the forward strand.
AAGGGGTAGCTGATCGCGGCAGCGTTGCCCATTCAGTGAACCCTGCTCAAGCATTCCAGGGGCCGGAAAACGCGTGTTTCCGGTCCATGTACTCGCGCAAGAGCTTGTGATCGTTGGCGTACGTCGGGTCCGCCAACGAGAACAGCGGCCGCGGCTGCCATCCTTGTGCGCTCGAACGGCCTGTGCGCCGCCGCAGGATGGCAGCCGGCGCCTCTTCCTTCTCGCCTCTTCCTCTTCGCTCTCGACATGGTCAATGTCGAGCGGCTCGAGGCGGGGCTCAGCTCATCGCGATGTAGGTGCCCACAAGCGCATCGTCGAACGTGAACGACTGCCGTGCAGCGTGACGCTCGAGGCATGCAAGACCTCTCCTGGAAGGCGCGCGCTGGCGGTCAGGGCCAAGCCCTGTGCGGTCGCTCTCGGCGGCTTCCTCCTGCGCGCGCGTCCCTAGCTGCAGGTGCGGCGCAGCCAGCGAACCCCGTACGGGAACTCCAGGCCGGCGCGTTCCGCGGAGGAACGGTGGTCCAACCGCCTCGGCGCGGAACATGTGTGAGCACGCAAGAGTACTGGGCCCACTGCGGCGGATGACGGCCGCGCTCGGGTGAAGCGGCCCCCGTGCGTCCACCGGCAGGCGCGTGGCAGGATCGTCAACGCAGAGTCAGGAAGTGCTCCAACTGCTGCTCCGTCCACTCATGCAGGTGAACGGAGATCGTGGGATGGGGCGTGACGGGCCACGGAGCCCCAGCGCGATCATGAAGAGCTCGAACGCGGCCGCGTTGAGCGCGCGAGGCGAACGTGCGATCGCTCTGACGCGACGCGGCCCTCCGGCGGCTCCTCGTGCGGCACGGGCGGCCCATCCAGGCGGTTCTGGATTGGCGTGCTCCTCTCGCTGGCGAGAAACGCCTTGAGGTGCGGGACCCGCAGGTCCTCGAACGCCTTCAGTGCGTCGAAGGGGATGCCAGCGTGGGCGAGATCAGACCGGGCCGTCATGGGCCACTCGGTGATCTGTTTCCCCTCACAGAGCCGAGGCGGGCACCCGGCACTGCGAGGACGCCGCTCATCACGCCCATAGCTCGTACAGGGCCCGCTGGTCAGGTTCTCATCGATAGCCGACGGCGGCGGCGGCGGCGGCGCTTCCTCGGGCGCCTCATCGCCGTCGCCCGCTCGCCCATCTCGGCGTCTTCCCCCCTCAGCCTGCCCACGGCGGGCGCTGCGGGTTCGTGGCCCCTGCGAGCCGCGCCCACGGGTGCTGACGCGCACGACCCCGTCCCGCGGCACGCTCGCGCGACGGGCGGCCTGCCGGGGAGCCGCGCGTCGCGCGCGCGAGTCGAGTAGCGCTCGCTCAGGCGAGGCTCGACAGGCGCGGGGCTCAGTGGCGGGCGGCGTCGGACGGCGGGGGCCGCGGCGCCATCGGGCTCGCAAGCGGCGGCCATGTTGCCGCGGCGTGCAAGGTCACGAGCTTCGCCGTCGTGCAGGCGGCGGGACAGAACGCGCCGGCGCGCCGGCGCTGGCGGTCCCTCGGCGAGAGCGCCTTCACAGGCGGGCGCGGCGGCAGGCAGGCCTTAGCCTCCTGATCGTCGCGCTGACGGCCTTGCCGTGTAGGCGCCGTCGTGTCCGACGCCGGCTTCGGCGTGGTGGGCAGGTCGTGGAGAGGAGTGGGGGTGCGGCTGCCGCATCCGTGCGCCACTTCTCCACGAGCGCGATCATTCCTTGACAGCCTCGTCATTGAAACGGCCCGCTTCTTCAGCAGCCTACGAATAGAATGACGAGGTGGGCGCCGGTCGCCCGCTTGCCCCTCGATGTACCGGAGCAGCTCCGCGGCCCCGGCGGATCCGGGAACCGTGCGGCCAGCTCATCGCACAGGGCGGTGAGCGGCGGGCGCGGGCCGAGCTGGCTCAGCACGTAGAGCTCTCAGCACGATCGTGGGCAGCTGCCCGCCTCGCGTCGTGCCGTGCAGGGGCAACTGCGTGTGCGCGTGATCGGGCGCACGCGGCCGACCCTCCACGTGCCAGGCTCTGCCCCGTGCAGGCGCGGCCAGTGCAGCCAGGTGTCGCACAAGTGCAGGTCCCGGAGGTGCAGAACGCGGGCGGCGGCGACGCGGGGCTCCACCGGAACGCGTTCAACCGTGCGGGACTCGCCCTCGCTCACGACCGGGAAGGCGGGGCACGGCCGTCGCGGTACGCAGTCAGACGCTCCGCGAGCGCTGCCCGCAGCCATCCTCGGCGTCCCGATCCGAGCGGAGACGTGCCCGCCCCGGGATCGGAACCTCAACGGAGGCAGCCAGGACGGCAAGCGAGTGAACGGCTTCCGTGAACTCCGAGTCCGAGGGGACAAGAGGGTTCCCGTCGGCCAGGGCAACGGCGCTCTTGTGGGCGTCGTGGGGACCGGCGCGGCCGCCGATGCAAGCCACGGTCTTCCACTGGATCGCGTGCTCGAGGGCCAGCAGGGCGAAGCCATAGGCGTCGACCCGCGCGTCCACCATGAGCGGCTCGGCGAACTTAAAGAAGCGGCCGAGGATCTTCTCGACGGCGCCGGCGGTGCCCGGGGCACCGTAGTCGACGCGGTGCAGGAAATAGCCCGCAACAGTCGAGGCGCACGCAAGGCGGAGGCGGTCCTGTGCCGGCAACAGCTCGCTCAGCTCGATTAGCTGGCGGCGGCCCGACACTGTCATCTCGTGCGGCTCGAGAGAGGCCGCCACGGGCGAGTGCTGGCCAATGCTCCAGTGGCGGCGGTATGGCTCCAGCCAGCCGGCGGTAGCGACGCACTCGTCCCCAAGCTTCGTAAGCTTGTGGGCGTCGGGCTCGACTGCGGGGCGACCCTCGGGCGTGAGGCCCTCGGCGTGCGGCCACGCGTGGCCCCGGCCCACTTCGCGGCGACGCGAGAGGCCTGGTGCGTGAGGCTCATGATTTCATAATAGTGCGTCGGCCAGGCGTGAGCCAGCGTGTCCTGGGACAGCGGGTCATGCCCCAGCATCTGCAGGAACGCAGTGGGAGGGTCCGCGAGCCGAGGTACGTGCTCTCGGTGGCGAGCGGCTGAGAGAACGCCGCAAGCAAGAAGGAGAGCGTCTGGCGGGTGCGGGCCGGGCAGCGGAACGCAGTGGCATACCACTGCTCGTCCCGGACCTCGATCAGCCCCTCGCTCACAGTGCAGCCGCAGTGAGTCTCGCACGGCGCTGGTACAGGAACGCCGCGCGGTCGAGCGGGACCGACGCGGCGCCCTTCAGCTTGTGCGCGTCCACGTTCCAGAGAGGAACGGGCCCCAGCTCGTGCTCGCGGCCCTTCACCGGCTCTAACTCAACGGCTCCGAAGTGAGTGAGGTCTAGGCCGGGGCTAGCGCTGAGGAGCGAGCGCGGTTGAGGCGCAGGGTCTC